>KZ869326.1:13661-23970 GCA_003456935.1 Machilis hrabei | reverse complement strand
ACACGCCTTATTAGCGGTAAGTTTCTTTGCTGTATCTGTCCATGTTTGTTGTCTGATGTGGGAGGTGTTGTGCTTGTGTACCTCCACTCCCTGCTAAACACCACGCCAGGACCTCCCCATGCTGACGATTCATCGCAGATCTATTGTTGTGCTTCAGAAAACACTCCTGGACGCTACCTAGACAGCTCCTGTCGACTTTCCAACGTCGCTTCCGGGTTTTTGTGGGTGTTCCACTTATTCTTTTGACCAGTGTAGTTAGATACATTTTTAGGTTAAAAGTGGTCCACAAAGTAAATTTAAAAGTAGGCCCAATTTTTTATGAAATTGGATTTATCTAGGTTTTGCACTGGTTATTAAGATTTAAAATAGAAGCTGTAATGTTGTTGCCATGTGTAAGATTTAAATGTAAAGTTCCCAAATCTGTGAGCTCATTGGGAACATTATGTAGGGCCTACTAAGCCTATATTTATTCAAGAACCTAAATAGGCTAAAATGTTAACCCAGGAACTATACAATACATATAGGCCCCTAATGATATTTTTTGTATGTTGATATAAATGGAAAAGAAAGCTGACAAAAAGTAGCAGAAAAATTTTCAGAAGAAAATTTTCCACTAACTATANGGGATTCAAGGTCAGAATAACACTGACAAAACTATGGTGCCAAATTGTGATAAATCAAAACTGGTCCCAGAGAAGCATAATTAAGTAATT
This sequence comes from Machilis hrabei, assembly GCA_003456935.1. Classification (NCBI taxonomy): domain Eukaryota; kingdom Metazoa; phylum Arthropoda; class Insecta; order Archaeognatha; family Machilidae; genus Machilis; species Machilis hrabei. The sequence goes on along the minus strand of KZ869326.1, from coordinate 23,257 downwards.
ACTTTGAGGCTTTCAATGACACTAAGTTNTACAAAAATATAGCCTATGTTCTCATTCTCTTGCAAGGTCAAAACAGTGTTGTCAAATAGTTAAAAATAAAAATGGAATAGTTACCAGTAAACAAAATGTATTCTTGTGGATTTGCTAAGATATCCTAGGGCAATTTTCCGACTTGTAGCGATCTCACAGGCACCTAAAAAAACAACCAATAACATTAGCCCTATTTCAGTGTTAGTAGGCCTACTTCCCAGGCTATCCAAAATTGTTTTCCATGTGTAAAAAAAAAATTGTCTATCTCCTGCAGTTCATCTAGTTATACATAAACTAAAGTGTTCCTAATAACTAAAATATTTATTACTTGCAGGACGTTTGCNAAACCTAAAGTACGGCCATTTTTTATGCATCTGTACCAGACTTCGTCTTTACATCACTCTAGCAAAGAGGAACAAAAGAAGAGCCATTCTGGGCGGTGTTGCCAATAGTTATATGTATTGGCATTTAAATACTTCTAAGGCAGGCANGACCGTGTACCGCAATACGTGTACATAAATTGCATTCACATATTGCCAGAAATTANAATGTGCTAGTTGTACCGGTCATGCCTACCTTAGGAATATTAAAATGCCAATACNTATAACTATTGGCAACACCGTCCAGAATGACTCTTCTTTTGTTCGTCTTTGCTAGAGTAATGTGAAGACGAGGTCTGGTTCAGATGCATCAAAAATGGCCGTTAAGTTTTGCAAACGTCCTGTAAGTAATAAATCTTTTAGTTATTAGGAACACTTTAGTTTATGTAAGTTATAACTAGATGAACTGCACGAGATAGACAATTTTTTTTATACACAGAAAACAAGTTTGGATAGCCTGGGAAGTACTAACACTGAAATAGGGTCAATGTTATTGGTTGTTTTTGTAGGTGCCTGTGAGATCTCTACAAGTCGGAAAATTGCCCTACTGGTCTGTCTATGAATTGTACAGTAGGTTATGACACTAAGGTACGACTGTACGCATCATCTGGGAGGGAACTTGACGGTAGGGTTTCATCATTGTGTTCAATATGAAAGAAACCAAGCTAAAATATCGATCTGTTCAGTGTGTAACAAAATTTCATTATTCTTAAGCGTGGTTATGACACAGACTGGGTCCAAACTATAGGACAGAAAGAAAAAAAGCCACAGCAATAAAACTGAGTCTATTGAACAAATTATCTTAATGTGATTGTTGATGATGCTAGCTCTACAATTTGCCAATTTTACATTTCATACGCATGTTCTTTCATGATTAAATGCATGCAAACTGTAACAACAACAACAAAACTGGCTGGGTTTACACTAGGCAAATATAGGATCAACATTACACCAAAGCTGAATTTAAAAATTTTGTTCCATAACAGCCTTGTCCATGCACAAGATCACTTCACTTGCAAACCTTTTTAAGACGTGGTTCTAATTCAGGACCAATATCATTTAAAAATTTAAATAACCAGCATTAATCTATANGGAGGAAGGGAGTTCAATTGAAATACCTCACCATGTCAGCAGTATTTAAAATGAATTAGGTTAATCAACGGCTGGAAATTTATTTTATAACACTGTGCTAGCAATCAAAGAAATACATTTCTTGTTCATGTAATGTCATGACATAAAAATGGTACAGACCCTGTACAGCATCAAATGCATACCCCCTACACCTTAGCAAGACTTCTGCTTTCCAAATGTGGTAGCAGAGCTTAATTGTGAACATAGTTATACTCTGACAATGCTTTAAAGAACCCTGGGAGGAAGAGAGGATTTTTGTACCTCTCACCCTTTTCACCCTTAGGGTTCAGCACATCATTGTCAGAGAATAAGTATGCAAGTGTTGTAACTTCCATACCACTGTTTCAGGTGATTAATGAATTTTAACATGAATCACATTCGGGTATTTAACAGTTTTGGATTTTGAAATAAAACATTCTTGATTTTAATACATGTTCAAATGATTATAAGAATGTATCGGGTGAATAATAATTTTGGAGTACCTAGCACAGTTTTTAACTGAACATCATCTCTTCCAAATCCCTGCAATAGTTAGGCNTAATTAAATTAGCTACAGTAACTAAAATAAACTGGCTTATCATGTTAGTTCATATGATAGGGTCTATGATGTATAATTTTATCTACAAATATTTACCGTACTTTGGAAGTCATAATATNGAAACAAAAACTGGGTTAGGGCCTACTCCAAATAGATCATTGCTCCAAAGTCCAAACTGAATAGGCCTATCAACANTCATTACAGGCAATCCAGTCAATTCCTAGTGCTGACTTGAAGGTCAAACTTCGAGCCAAGCCAAGATCACACAGTTAGGCTCAGTTTGAAACCTGAACTTTTGCTGCTCAAGTTTTGACCCCAGTTTAGATTTTAAATCAAAATATAGTATGACTGATTATTTGGGTTTATGGTCCTGACAGCAAATGTCAAATGGAAGTTTTGAAATATTCAAATTGTGATTAACATAGCCCTATAAATTGCATGTAGGCCTATAAATAAAAAATAATTATAGGCCTAAGTTTATAATTAGGCCCCTACCGGTATAAAAATAATGATAAGTTTAGAATTATAAAAAATAACATTATAAAATTGTTCAGAAGAGTTGAAATCACCTCAGCTGCTTGAGAGCATACTGGTTAATACCCGTACTACAGTGGTTATCGGTCACAATCCCAATCTGAACAGAAGCACAAGAGTCGCCCAGCCGTCACACATCCCAAAAATAGTAAGGTGATCACTCGCCAGCATCAACTGAAGACTCACCAGGATCACGCCTCTAATAGCTGCCAAAATCAGCTGAATTCTACTTTTTTTGCTGTTTTAGAGTTAGCTAACTCTGAAACAGCATATAAAGAAAGAAAAAGCAGAATTCAGCTGATTTTGGCGGCTATTAGAGGCATGATCCTGGTGAGTCTTCAGTTGATGCTGGCGAGTGATCACCATATACTTCAATGCTTATGATCAGCCAATCAGAAAGAACAGCNGTAAGTATGGCAGCGGTCAGATCCTGCCACCCACACTTTTCGCTGCTCTCGTTATTACTGACCGCTGATTGGCTGACTGTCCCAGTGGAGTTGCAGAAAGTTGGAAGATGAACTTTGTTGCTTCTGCCTAGGATTACGATTGAGATCATCCACAGACCGGAAGTTGAATACTGGTAGCCGGCTATTGGGATTGCAATTCAAATTGCGACACAACTGTAGAATGGGCATTAGCCTACACAAACCATAATTTCAACACAAAACCAATTATGGTGATCACTCGCCAGCACTAACTGAAGACTCACCAGGATCACGCCTCTAATAGCCGCCAAAATCAGCTGACTTCTACTTTTTCTTTCTTTTTCTGCTGTTTCAGAGTTAGCTAACTCTGAAACAGCAGAAAAAGTAGAATTCAGCTGATTTTGGTGGCTATCAGAGGCGTGATCCTGGTGAGTCTTCAGTTAGTGCTGGCGAGTGATCACCCTATTTGAAATAGTTCCAGTTTAAGACTAAATGGTTAAGGTTTGGCTCAACATATTATTTTGAAGTTCGATTGAGTTCCACTCAACATAAAAAAAACAAGGGTTTGGTCAGTCCTTAATTACATTCAGATATAGGCAGCTGTGGCTAGTTATCATCAAGGCAAAAAAATAAGTAAACTAGCCTAGCTACATGCTTAAGAATTTAAATTAAACCTTACCTCAGGAAGCTCATCAGGAACTTTTCCCATCCATGTTAATGACAAGATTGCACAGTCGCATTTAGCATTTGTATTTCTTTCAAAATGCAAGTGCATGTCCAAATGAGAGTTGATGTCTTTTTTTAAAAGCATTAATCGTTTTGTTCCATGAGTTAAAACTCTTTTTCTACTGGAATTTCCCTCCACGGTGTAATTTACAATAATTACGTTTAGTACATTATGCCTAGACCTATTACTTTTTAACTTGGAATCTGTAACTTATAATGAGTTCAACATTGGGAACATGACTGTTGCACTTGTTTAGTTTTCTCCTAATTTATTTGGACTTAGAATTTAATATTTGAAAATTAATACAAATCTACTTGTTTCCCTTTACTTTTTTCTGATGCACTCTCTGTGAGCCATTTACTATTACGGCTTACTGTTAAATTACTGTAATACAAAATAATAGTATTTTTTTTAATTAGTTGGATATTATTTGAAGGTTATGTAAATTATATGCCGACTTGACCACCTTAACAAATTTTTAGCGCAGCTAGACTAAAAAAAAACTGTCACCACAGAGTTAATAAGAATTGAATGGTTAAAGTTANTAGGCTACACCAATCAACTGTGATTCTCAAAGGCAGACGACGCTTCGTTCGTGTTGAATTAATTTTCTAATAGTGGTTACCGCAACTTTTTTGAAGAGGTTTTAAATCAGTCCAGGACTTTAAACATGTGTAGCATGTGCAGACTCGCCTAGGCTTTCAATGTTCTTCATCACCACACTTTCGGCACGTAGGTGCTTTGTAGAATACGTCCACAATTCATTTCTTGGGGTAGTTACGTTATGTTTAACGTATAAGTAACACACCTCCCAAGTACGGTGTTCCTTAAGTAAATATCTCACATCCACATACAAACAAATTTGGTGACATACAAATAACTACTGTTAAATGTCTGTCAGATAACGAAGCTAAAATCCCTGAGTATGGTAGTTGTTCAGAGTACAAATAAATAGTTGTTAGACCATCACTTCACTTTTTAACCAAATAAACTGACAAATAAATGGCACATCACGGGAGTTAATCGAAAATCCATCGTTCACTCGTACAAGAATTCCATACTCGTATTCACCAACAGCGATCCCGCAACTACGAATGTATTGATTTGTTACGCTGACATCTGTTGGTCCTCCTGCGAATGAACGTATGCAGCATGGCCACACCATGAAATGTTTCTTTTTTCAATATATTATTATTATTCATTCTGAAGGATTTAGATTTTCGTCGCATTAAAATAGCACAATTATAAATTTTAATACAATCGTGGTTTTGGATTTTCCTAGACTGAAAAGTCTAATTATACACAATTGTCAAAATGATGAAGCATAAGTAAAAGTATTACAGATGTATTACAGAACAGATGTTTGTTTGTTTACGCCTGTTGTACAATAATTAAATCAGATATAACAGAATTATATATGTTTATTTATATTGTTCATTTAAACAACAATAAATACTTTTAAAATAAATTCATGATTCTGTTGCAGTGCTATTTTAGCTTCATTTGTTTAGATTAGATAAGATGTGCGCCACATACCTGAAATTCTCGCGACAAGAATCAACAGATAGAAAAAGTATTTGTTTTCGAAGTAATTCATAACTGCATTGTGAGGACACCATTTAATAATAGAGAAAGTGTTTATTTTTTCCTCCTTATTTTTGAAAAATAAAGCCGTCACTATTTCCATGTTAAGTAAACGAATCGTGGATGGCGGCGCACAAAAATATTTCAGTCATCCGCAATGATTCAGTGGGTCACAGGTCGGTGTGATTGTGGAGAAATTGGCAAGAAATACCTAAGAAAGTTTCTCCAATTTCTTGGTATGCATAGCAGAAGCCATCAAGACAGCGATTAAAACCGAATCTAAAAAAATGGCAGACCCTGACTGGAAGACGAGAATTGGTATTAAGGTTAACTACAGTTCAGAAAGCTCAGATGAAGGAGATGAGTAAGTTGTCAAATGTGGGACTTTTTTGGAGTGTTGTATTTTTCTTTTTAATTAGATGTATAATTTTACTTACACATTCCGTTTAGAAAGTTGACCAATAAAACAAGAAATTTGTATAGCTTCGGTTTCTCGTCTCAATTTTATAAAAACGTAGGAACTGGAACCAGGGGATTTGAGTTCAACTTCAAATCCCTTAGACCTTAAAAGGATTAAGTAATTCCCCAGTAATTTAATACCAAGCCAGCCCTCAGGTCCTTTGATGGAAATTGTTTCATGTGATAACATAATAGTTTCACTTGTATACAAGTAAAACAGCCATAATAAAGCTTTGGCTGTGTTTGAGGTAGCTCACCCAAAGCTTTCGAAGTTAAACATTTGCTTCTGCTCAACCCATTTAAGTGCTAAACCATATTGGGAAAGCTAAAATGTTTATTCATAGTCCAGCTGTTTTCTTTTGTCAAGTTCCATTTTGTCAATAAAGCACAGTTTAGAAGATAAACAACACATGCCATACATGAATCATACCATATGTATGGAATCCAGGATGCTCTGGCATTAATAGTTTTGGAGAATTTATACAATCTAAAGTCAGTCCGAGTTGACACCAAAGGGCAACGGTCATATAAAGGATACTGCGAGGAATTTAATTGATATTATACTTGATTAATATGCTCATCTTTCTAATGGTACTAGGGTGGAGCCCCAGTTTGGAGTACCTAATGACTTTAAGCAGATATTATCACTTCCAAGTGTTGTCTGGCCTTCACAAGAGTAGAGTAGTTCATTATAAGGTATTGTGAAGGCCAGACAACACTTGGAAGTGATAATATCTGCTTAAGTAGACAGGCCTACGCCAAATATGTCATTAGGGCTACTCCAAACTGGGGCTCCACCCTACTTAGAGCTTCCTCCGAGGTCTACTTCACCACTTTTCAAGCACGTTTCTCACCCTCTGAAGGCTGAAGCCATAACATTATTTCCATCTTTACTGCTGAGAAGGCAACAAATTGCTTCATTTAGCTGTAATAAATTTGAATAATCTTAACAACGGCTTCTGAAAGTGACGAGTGTAAAAATGGCACCACTCATTTATATATTTAATTGCATTATCCATGACAGAAAATGGTTGCCTATACAACAATAATTCCACAAAAATGAATCTAGTTCATATGGAACTAACGATTCGTAGTTTAATTACAAGTTTGACTGAATTACTTATATTGGACGACTTTAAACAGAAAACGTTTATAGGTGTAACCACTGTGCTGAAATTAATTAGGCCCTACCATTTTAAAAGATGTCATTGATAAATTGAACCAACACAGCACTGTAAGGTGATCAATCACCAGCGTCACCCTGAAGACTCACCAGTAGCACGCCTTTAAAACCCTCCAAAATNAGCTGACTTCTACTTTTTCTTTCTTTATATGCTGTTTCAGAGTTAGCTAACTATGAAACAGCATATAAAGAAAGAAAAAGTCGAAGTCAGCTGATTTTGGAGGGTTTTACAGGCGTGCTACTGGTGAGTCTTCAGGGTGACGCTGGTGATTGATCACCTTATTGTGTGTGAAAATTAAGGATTAGTTAAATGCCGTACTTCCGTGAAAATTGTAATGGACGACTTTGGACGAAAATAACAAAACTTTGAGTACAAATAAGGTAGTTTTCCCATGGCGTCGCACACTCAAAATATTTGCTACCCCTTTAGCCTACTTACGTGTATCCGTGGTGTAGCTTAGGATATGTTCCAAGTTTCACCAAGTTAATCCCAAAGAANTATTGATCATCCACACCTCTAGAAATCCACAGTATTTATTTATATAAATGAAAAGTAATAAGTTGCTCCAGAATTGCTTGGGAAGTAACATTACATGTTAGCCTAAGCTATAAATTAATAGTACGGGACTAAGTTTAGATTCGTGTCTAATTATTCACCTTAGGTCTATTTAACTCTCCAAAGCACGTGAAAAGCTATGGCTGGGCTTTTCAGTATTAGGCCTAGGCCTATACCTGTTTATTACAATGAAAACCATTTTTGTAATCAAGTGCAACAACTAGGGCGATAAATTAAATTGGTTAGAATAGTCCAGGAAAATTAGGAAAAAAAGACGAACTAGGTAATTAATACCCAATTTTTTTCTTCGTAGACATGTTTACTTTATAGTCCTAAGCAACATACTAAAAGTCACCATTGATCGGATGTGTGCGTTCGCCACCATCTTGAAAAAATGGCGGCCGGCGCCCATTTTCAGTGTTTTGCAATTTACTCATTTGTTATTGGCTCTACGAGAAATGAGGTAGAGTTAAAACTTATAGAGCATGAAATTCTGCATCAAATGGGTATTTATTATTTTCTCTAAGACAAGTTGTTGAGAAGATATGGGATATTTCATCAACGTCAGAGCAGGGTCGCTTTTGTCTAGGTAAATAAGTAACATTATTATGAAAATTCTATCTTAATTTAGAACAGTTTTTCCTTCATAGATCTGTTTATTACATAGATCTAAGCAAGCACTAGAAATCGCCATCAATCGGAAGTGTAACTTTGCCGAAGTGTTCATCAAAATGTCATAATTATGTGGTTGAGCGTCTCGATATAACCTTAATGCGTTGAGTGGACGTTAAACAGCACATCATCATTAACATGAGAGACATTTTGATAACAATGCTCTTTTCCACACCACCCATAAGGCGCGCTTTTGTTTAGGTGGTATCCCCAACAGGCCTATTCCACGATTAAAACTAAAAAAAAGTAATAGGGGCCTACTTACAATGTGTAATTTACAAAACTTTTCATCTCTTTGCTTCTTGATTTGAGGAAGATGTGAAGTCTGGTCTTGTACATTTACTGTCAGATATACTTGGCGCTGTGAAAACACATATATCATCATTGACTAGTCGAGATGGTCTGTCTTCATCCTGATCTTGTTCTGTCATCACTTCATCTGCATTATGTTCATCTTTGCAGGGAGTAGNATTAGTACACGCTATTCCCTGACAGACACTACAGAGTGTAGAGCATTTTAATCCCACTTTCTTACAGCTACACCGTCGGCCANATCCNGTTGTNNACGTACAGGATATTAATTTCAAAAGTGATTCTGGGGCTGGAGCTTCAAGAGTTGGTAGAGGAAATATACCATTATTGCAAACTTTCCATCCCCAAATATTCGCAGGTAAACAATTACCTCGCCATAGTTGCACTTTATCATAAACCCGCATGTAATGCATTGTAGCTGCAGCTTTTGTAGGGGGAAACGTTGCAAGTTTCACCTCTGATTTGCTGCTGGCGGTAGCTTTTATAAAACATTTGAAATGGTACGAGTTCAAATCTTTTTCTTCTTTTCCAAGTTCCAACTGTGTAAAGTGCTAGGGTAAAATCTTCTCCAGCTTTGGCTATGTCATCTGGGGAATAATTCTTCTCATTGAATACATTCAACTGTTGGAGGAGATTAGCATTTGTCGGATCTTTTAGTAGTTGTAAGAACCTTACTTTACCTTTCTGGAAAAACGAAGAGGTAGTATCACACCCACTAGCAGAATGAATGAACAGTAAATGTTCTTTGACGTCTCTTTAGCTGTCGTGTAACTTATTAGTTGAATAGAGTTGATTATTTGATTTCCCACGTCCTGGTTTGAAGAAAATGATGTTACGGCCTTCAGGAGTAAGGGTGATAAGCAACACCAAGAGAGCAATATCTTCTCCAACGACTACGGTACGATGACAAGCAGAGTTTTCTATGGCAGTAGTCACAATGGAGGTGTCAGCAGCGGCACCATCAGAGGCTTGATGTACAGTAATACCATTTGCTGTTATCTTTTGAGACAAAAGAGAAATTAATCTTGATTTGTTCATTTCATTCGATAGGAACTGATCTTGCTT
>KZ869323.1:5508-30448 GCA_003456935.1 Machilis hrabei | reverse complement strand
CATTTGAAATAAATTCCAAAGGATTTCAACATGTAAGTAGCCTTCTTGAAACTTAAACAAGTCTTTGTATGTAATTTTGAAAGCCGAAAAATACTTTGTAAGCTAAGTAAGATAACTTGTAATGCAAGGTCACATCCCAACCTCAGAGGTATATGTTGCATCAAGTAATGACCTTACATCTGAGCTGTACTTGCGGAAACCAGAATTCATCACAGACCTACGAGTCTCTACGGAATTGGAGCTGTGTTTTGTTAGAGTTGTACGTGCTACCATTGGTCCCAGGTTTTCATGTCTAGCGGGTGCGGGAAAAATTTTCTCTGGCCTATTAACTCCAATGTTTGAGTTCACCTTCAGTAGATTAATCTTCGTCCGCCATCTTTAGATGCGATAAACTCAGTTTAGGAAAGTTAAGCGCCCATTGTTGGGGGTTTAACTTTAAACTCAGCTTAAGAGTTATNAAACTCTAGTTAACCCCAAAATGATGTTGGTGCAATGCATTTCTCAGTTAAACTCTAGTTACTGACTGCTAAACCAAGTTTAATTATTTAACTAACGTTGGTGCAAACGGGCATAAGTAGTATAGAAATTCCTGAACTGAATTTCGGTAGGCCTACTCCTTACGTAAATACTTAGGCCTAAGTAATTATTTCAACAGTTAGCTGTCAAGTCCTTAATGACTTTTACAGGTTCTAGTGTAGGCTGTGGTCTCACAAGTTTTATCTCACTGACGCTACAAAAATACGTATTGAAAACCACAACTCTGCAGCAGTAGTTGTCTAAAATGAAAAAGAGGGCACAAACCTACCCGTAAGAATTACGAGCTATGTAACTATATAGGTTTAAAAAGTGCACATATAAGAGCTAAGCAAATATGTAGACTTAAGTACATACGTAAATCCTAATTCCCTGTGGTCCGTAGAAGGGTGCCAGCACTGGACATACAACTAAAATTGTAATGTGAAAATAGTAGTTTCTTGTTTTAATTTAGGGCCTATTCTTACGAATGTATATCAGCCAATAGCAGCTCATTGTCTTGTAGGGTACGTAAGACCTCGTTTCTGCATTGTATTATGTACTGCTAAACCGACACCACGTTATTATTTTTTTTTAAAGAATTTAAAACCCCAATAGTCTAGTGACAAAACAGAATGCAGAATTCCCACTAATTGAGTGGTATCGATTTTGATCCAAATACAGTGTTTGTATCACAAAAATAATTAAAATGTTTTGTCTGTCCGTTGGAGTGTGTGTACATAGGCGAATCGATAGATAGTCGATGTTTGCTGCATTTTTGACGCACACACACACCTATCTATACATACACGCAGCAAGAATGAGTAGTTAGACTGCACTCACACCTCAGTGACCTTGTACTGGAAATCAATCGAACAGTTATAGATCTAAAAATACTTGGAAGATAATAAGTTTAGAATAGATTTGTAGTGTGTAGGCTTTTGGGGGATCAATAGTTAATTAGCCTTTAATATTATTTTTGCAGTGAAAAGTAAATGTTCGTGAATATGGCATTGCTAAATTCACGTATTCTAAGGTTGTACCATTGAATGTCAGAAATGATTGCACAGAGTTAACCTTCCTGTTAGAGTACTAGTGTGGCTTCTCTGAAAGTGGTATTACATTAGCCGTATCTTATTTAACTGAACCGTTCGGCAAACTTGATTTCGGGAGTCACCAGATACATAGGCCCCTATGCTGAGATAGAACATAATATTTCTCGCCAAATACACACAAGAACCAATCAGAAGCATCCTAGAATTTAAGAGGAAGTTTTGCGTTAGCTGTGAAAGTCAGCTGGCGGTACCTCTGTATACCAATTAATTATAGAGGTCAGTTTCTCCAGGCTCCCCCCAAAGAATTTACAATTTTTTTCTTGCCAATCGTTTGTGCTGCGTTTGTACCGGTTTCTGCCGTAAAATTTTTCGTTTGTGACGGTATAGTTTAGGAGATACAGCTATAGGGATGGAGGGAGCAGGAGAAACGATCAATCGCCTTCTTTCTGAAGAATATTAAAATTTTAATTATACAAATTGTTTGCTTTGCATTTGTGCCGGTTTGGTTTTAGAGATACTATTACTAAAAAGCTGGGGAGACTGGAGAATCGGCTCCCCCTAGAAGAATATTAATGTTTTACTATAGGCCTACTTATGATTTGTATTGCGTCTGTATCCGTAAATTTTGTGCACTTTTAGGTATGTTTATATATGTACAGTGGAGCATAGGGATGGCTTCTGTACAGGAAAGTTAGTGAGCCTATCCTTACAACTACGCACACCCTCCACGAGGAAAAACAGGCAGGCAGTAACATACCGTAGCTAGTCGTAGATAGTATGGTGATAAAATCACTGACTTTGAGTTCTCAGGTTCAAATCACAGAGCGGACGCGTAGGTTTTTATTTTTCAAGAGAGGTTGCCATGTTTGACTCTCGAGTTCAATGCTTGATAAATTGTAATATTCGGAAATTATATTATTTTGCCAAATGCTTTTATTATTCTTATATTTTTGCACACAAAGAAGTCCATAAACGATAATAGCCAACAAAACATATCTTCACAAGATAATAAGATTTATATGACAGAAATAGTTGACATTATACCGTTAATAATAGTATTTATCTATGCGTGTTTTATTAGCCTTTATAATTTGATACGCAGCTGCTCTGTTTAATATTTAGTAGTGGTTTCCTGAAGTAAAGTATATTATTTTACCTACTGACGAACTATATTAATACCATTAATAAGAATCTTTTATTCATTTATAATGTCATATATGTTTCCAGGACACACCACGAGGAGGTGACTCTTTTCATGTCCCATCCCCCTTTCCATTCTTAAAAAAAGGAAATGAAAACTATTGGTTGAAACGTAATGTTTGTTATTTAAATACAATTATAATAACGGGAAAATTGCTGCTAAATACATTAACTAAATGTTTATGTTTTCACTGCTATAAAGAAAATAATCAATTTCCTTTAATAACTTATCCACCATCCATTGATGTTTATGACTTTGTTTAGGCGTTGTGGTACATACCTAGGCCCCTACCTCACAAGGGAGTAACGTAAATCAGGATCATCCCGTATAACGTTCCAAACAGCGTGAGCGTGTACAATCAAAGCTTGCTTTGGTTTCTTCAGCAGGCCTCTATCGCTTAACGATTAGGCCCCACACATGCTCAATAGGGTTAATGTCTGGGGATTTTGCAGGTCAGTTGAGAGGTTCCACTTTATTTTGCTGAGTGTGCACGGCGCTGTTGTCTTGAACCAGCCGAATGTTTGGCATGTCCTCCGCCGCATAAACTGAACGAACGCTTGGGACACATTACTGAACAGATTTTGAAATGCCATGGAACCATGGTTGAATGGCCAATAATTACCAACGTAGTTAGACGTCAACATTTGAACAGCATATTAATGTTAGGAATATAGTTTCCAATCAATTGGCTGTGTGATCGAGTGGTTAGGGTGCTTGCCACTATTTACAGATGGTTATTCATTGCAGTCCAGGTTTAAACCCAGCTCTTCACAGGTTTTTTTTTTCGGTTTACAAGTTAATTTTAAGGAAAACAAATTTTTGGCCCAAGAATTTGTTCCAAACATTTTGTTTTATTTTTGTAATGTGTTATTAGTCTGCAGAATGCATACATCTGCACTCTATAAAATATACTGTTGTAGCCTATACAAATATTGCGTAGGTAAATAGAAATATAATCTTCACGATTAACCAACTATATTATTTTTCCTACTGATTAATGTTATATTTATTTAGGCTATGTTAAAAAAATGAATAGGCTATGTGCTTTTTGGTTTTGTTAATTGTAGATATTGTTTATTTTTATATTTCCTTGTTACAGATACTGTGATTCTTTACGTTTTTTCCGTATGAAATTATTAATCTTGTATGAAACATTATATACAATCATCAGAGCCCACACCACACACGAGCTGTTGCTCTTTTAGTGCGAATTGTTATAAAATAAAACTGACCTACAATCTTTAGCAACATAATAGCAGCAATTATAATAATGTTACTTACTTAAGTACACCACAATCATCACAAAGTAATTCAAGTACTCATTGTCGTAAGTAAATTTTGCCAAGTTGTAAACTCCGTTTGTTAATGAATATAATTATTGTTTTAATGAGAAAATACCTTGTCCTAGTGTCATACAGAGTATAGCGTACAAAAAAGTGTTGTATAACCTTTGATCTGATCGGAGAACAGAAAGAGAATTCACAAAAAGTTAAGACATTGTGTACAATGTCTTTGTTGGTATTGCAGTACTACGGTACTATATAAAGTAGGGCTAACAACCCAATACCTACATCTACATCTTACCCCTCAATCAACAATATAACCGACAGGTTGGCCTAGTGGTTAGAGTGCTCACCTCCTGATCGGGAGGTCCTGGGTTCTAATCCCGGGGCCGGCTCCTAGTCCTGGGTAAAAAGGGTTATCCTACGAGTCTGCCTGTGAAGCACTCCACACTAAGGTATGATCGTAGGCGTGTTCCGGGAGGCACGTTAAAGGCGGGTCCCATCGATAAGACTTCGATGTAAAAGATCCCACCTCCGGCTATGTGTCGGCTGAGTGGCAAAATTCAAAATTCTGTTATCCTGAAGCGTCATCACGACGCGGATGGGGTCGCCATTAGACCTGAGGTGTCATAACAGTGGGACCATAATCCAATAGCAAAATCAATCAACAATAAATGGTTTTGGTAGAAGGTGCTGCATTGCACCATTTTGATAGTGCCAAACAGAATTATGAACGCACGCGATTCCAATTTCATAATTGTCCTAGGGTAAAATAAAACAAAATAATGTCTGTTCTAAAGTTCTCTCTTATTTTAACAGCATAGTCGTTCTACTTATATACACTTTATACCGGGTTTCAGAATGTTCTCGCAAGTAAAGTGCAATTGATCGTCACAAATTTACTGAAATGTCTTTACTAGCCCTATGTCCTGACGCCTATTAGTTAATGGTAACCAACCTAAGTGTTCAGAATCATTATCTAGCCTATCGTAGCGTCTCAAAACAAATCTTGTCGCTCTACGTTCTGCCATTCCGTGAGGCTATGTCAGCCCAACTTCATAAGTAACACATACACTATCACTGTACTGTAATACCGGAAGTATGATCGCATAATACGCTTCTTGTTTAATTTATTGNGTGCTTCGCTTTAGTGTTCGTTAAACAAACCGATCATCTCTTAGTGCCTTATCTACACTATACGTAGTTTATAGGAGAGATCCTGAGATATTATGTTAAGTTAGGTTTTGAAATGAACTATTCGGTTAGTGGTCTTATTGTAGCGAGAAAATAAATTAAAAAATAAGGGACCAAACGCTCATTTTAAGTATGCCTACCGTTTTTCTTTATTAAAACTGACATCCTTGTACTCTCCCACATTTACCAGCTTCTACTTAACAAGTGATAGTTAAAATTTCGATATTCATCTGGAGAGGTACCCTCCAGCTTTATAGCTTATACCTCATAAATTATACCGGCACAAACGAAAATATTTACGGCACAAACGCAGCACAAACGATTGGCATAGTTAAACTTTTGAAATTCCTTTGGGGGCTGCTACCGTTTCTCCAGCCCTCCTCCAACTCTAGCTGTATCTCCTAAACTAAACCGGCACAAACGAAATTTTTTATGGCACAAACGCAGCACAAACGATTGGCGTAGTTAAACTTTGTAACTCCTTTGGGGGGGAGGGGGGCTACCGTTTCTCCAGCCATCCTCCAACTCTACAGCTGTATCTCCTAAACTATACCGGCACAAACGAAAATTTTTACGGCACAAACGCAGCACAAACGATTGGCATGAAAAAAAATGTTTAATTCTTTTGGGGGGACCTGGAGAAACGGACCTCAANCATAGGCTATATTACGAATTAAGTTTAACCAAAAATATTTGTATTATGCAGTAGGCCTATAAAAGTTTTGACCAAACGCATTTGGCAGGCCCATGTACAGAATTTCCAAATGAAGTGGGAGGGTGGTCCTGGTAAAGAAATTTAACACTTCCTCTCATTACGTAGGCTGCTTTATTTTTATAATTATGATTTTTAACTTGTGTGTAGTAGCAGTTGTAGTAAAAGTAAGTAGTCAAAAAGGGCAACGATTCTTTTCATGTAAACAAAATAACCATATCAGATGTGAACTTTCTCCTTTCAAATGGGATAGTGTAATATCCAAACTCCCCCTTGTGCACGGTCTTGGCATTTGGCCAAAAGGATTTGCCTAACGTAATACCACCTTTATGTGTATTTGAAAATGAAGTAGGCCTATAGTTTTACGTCTTCCCGACTAACGTAGGGCCATTTCAACAATAAGCATAAACTTCTAGGTGACACGGCACTCTCAAACAACTAAGGCCTACGCGGGATTCAAACCCACAAGCTGTTGATTTGGGAGTCCAGTTCCCTGTCCACCGACATCGGTAACTTTGTTTCATATATACTTTGATAATATTGTTTAGACTGGATGCCAGTACACACTTCTTCGTGATGTATTACTGATACAAATTGCTTTTGTAGTCAACGAAACACGCAGTCAACAGGTATCCTACAAATTAATTGCTGGTACAATATTTGTTAAGTTTAAATTCACAAGTGTCCAAGTCAAGATCTGACACTGATGTCCAGTCTTGATATTTGTATTAAACTTGGAAAGTTATAATGGTCCTATCTTAATACTTTAGGTATAACTGTCGACTGCTCTAGTAAAATTAATTTAGAGGCATTGCAAAGGACAACTTCTAGGGAGTAATGTGAAGTTCAGTGACAAAGTATGAAACGTATGACAAGTTTATATCAGGTTTAATAAAACGACTTGTTACCTGATATGTTATTTAGGACGCCAATGTGATATGAGGAGCAATTAGTTCAGGTGGTATTTGGTAGACCAATACATTACATAACACATTACAGTGTACATGAAGTGACGTCAGTTGAAGAAAACTGCAAATGAGATGGTTCCACCTTCATACCAGAAGCCGTCAAGAGCATGTGGTTTAATAACATCGACTGCCCCTCGAGCACCATGAGGTCCTGATGTCAAAAGGGAATTGATCGGAGGGATTTGGGGAGCGGAACACACAGAGAATGAAAGACAGCATGGCGTTGAAATTAAATATTGATTTCTGGATACGGTCGGTATGGTCTTTGCCTTAACCCAACCCTAACGGTCAAATCCCTCTGTTTTATTAGAAAAATAAAAAAATCTTCTCAACAGCTACGAATTCAAGATGTTTGTCTATTATGCCAGGCTTAGGTTATAAGTAACGTGTTATGTGTGCTCTTGTAGGCTATCTTTGTCGGCGACTGACGAATTTCTAAAAACTGTAATATGGAGAAATTAATCCCTACGTAAAGGAAACTTGTGTAGAAATATTTAGTACTTTTTGAAATTTTTTTTTTAATTTCTCAATGAGTTTCGGTTAATATGTTGCCTTAGGACGGTTAACCAAAGTCATAATCTCTTAAAACGATCTTTCATTAAATATAGGCCTAAGCATAGCCTAATTTATATCACGTGTTCCAACCTTTTCGTAGAGGAGTTACTAAGGTGTTGTATAGTCTATGAGGCTTTTTTCAGTGCAATTATGGTTTTGAATTTACTCGTTTGCACAGATAGACAATTAATCACAATTTTAATACATTAACTCTCGCATTTTGTGTAGCCTCTACTCTACAACAATTATGTTGGTGATTTCGTGATCTCTTGGTATGAAATACACTCTTACTATTTGTAGAGTATGTCAAACCAACTATATAGGCCTACAGTGAATTGCTGGTGTACCGTATTTACTGGAATATAACTCGCTTTTTCCTCTTCAAAATTGAAGTTAAAAATCTGGGTGCGATATATATGCGGGGATTTTAGGATAGAAATATTGTGCAGAAAAAAAGTTAATTGACGTTTATAATTACTTTCTCAATAGTTATTTTCATTTATAAATTCTCACATTGTTTATACAATAAAAAGTATTTTAATCTTTACGCAAACCTAAAACATATTCTTCCGCTGAGTCAGGAAATGTTCCGCTTTCAAGTCCTCGCATTGGTTTACTCTACTTATTGGTGTTTTGGAATTGATTATTTTTTGACCGTTCTTTCAGTTCATATGGAGGATTTAATTGGCGTTCGGTCATTTAAACAATAAAGGAATAAAAATAAATTAAAGAGTTAAAATTTATTTTTAAAACAAAACGTTTCGAGAGAAACGGGTCTCTCTTCGTCAGATGATTAACAGTTTAAACTATGTATAGGCCTACAAAGGATGTTTACATAGTTTAAACTGTTAATCATCTGATGAAGAGATGCCTGTTTCTCTCGAAACGTTGTGTTTTTAAAAATAAATTTTAACTCTTTAATTTATTTTTATTCCTTTATTGTTTAAATGACCGAACGCCAATTATTGGTGTTTTGTAATGCAATTTTCTGTTTACGCCATTATCGTAAATTAAATATAGTCATTGAAAACTCACGCCCTGTTGCTCGATTACTGTTTTCCTGCGCAGTCAATAATCGAGTTTAAAATCAACACTGTAACTTGAACGTATCTCCATATTACAAACAAGAATTTACAAGGCTTGAGATAAACAGTGCTTCACTAATGACTAATGAGAACTAACCTGAAAGAGTTAACAGGTTCGCGAGTGGGTGACTTACCATCTGGTACCTAATTCCGAAATTCCTCAAACCGACCGTAAATATATTGAACAGTTTTTAACGGTTTTTTTCATATGTGAAATACAGGGTGATTCTAAACTTGACTGGCAAACTGTAAAGCTAGTTCCTCGGTGACGAGGCGCGAGTGATGCGGTGATCTGAGTGGCCAACGATAAAATCTATTTTATTCAATGATCGTTGCACCGCACCGCCCGTGCCTTGCCACGCTTCGCCATTGAGGAGCTCTAAAGGGGTGTTTGGGAGAAGTACCTTTTCGTTTTGAGATAAGGAGCCTTGATTTGGAGTAACAGGACTTTATTGGTTGAAAAGTATAACCCGTGGAGATATGGAACCTTAACTGATACAGCGTGATATATGCAACTACATCGTTACTACTACCCCTCTTTCCCCTCCCTACTTTCATGTTGCTGCAGTGTCTCATTCCAGTACGGTTTAGTGCAAGAGTTAGCACGATGGAACGTTATTAGTATGCAGAGCTGGCTGCCTGACATGCATCGTATGTATGGTAGAGCTGAGTGCAATGCAAGAGCTGCTGGACGATTACATTTTCGTCTGTAGACCTACGACTACGAGAAAATGGAACCTTCCGAATACCTATGTACGATACTGGGCGTCAGCGGCACATTCGAACACCTCAATTGGAAGAAAGGTTTCTGGATACATTTGCCGACATCCCCTCTACAGTAGGCCCTACTCGCCGCGTTGCACGTGACTAAGACGTAAGTCAGTCAACTGTTTAGGGAGTTGTACACGAGCAACAGCTGCACCCTTACCATCCTCAAAAGGTGCAATCACTCCAGCTGGAAAATTTTCCACACAGAATGGTGTTTGCTAATTGGTTTCTTGAGCGCTGTGATGTAGACCCTCAGTAGTGTACACAGAGAAAGCAGTCTTCACAAGAGGGGAAATGTTCAACAGCCGCAACAGCCAGATCCGGAATGAAGCCAACCCACTTGCAATCATCTGTCGTTCTTACCAGCATAGGTTTGCTATTAACGTGTGGGCAGGTATCGTTCATGATTACGTAATACGACCTTACATGCTTCTCCCAAGATTGGACGGTGCCGTGTACAGAGTTTTTCCGGAACAAGCCTTTCCCGAACCGCTAGAGCCTGTTCCTCTAGCGATTCGAAAGCGTATGTGGTTTCAGCATGACAGTGCGCCCCCACACTTTGCCATCGACGTTAGGAATGACCTCGATGTAAGGTTTGGGCACCACTGGATCGGTCGTGGTGGTCCTGTCGCATGGCCAGCACGATCACCTGACCTAACACCGATGGATTTATTATTTTAGTGACATATCAAGGGTTTGGTGTACGAGACTCCTGTTGAGACTACGATGGATCTTGCTGCTCGTATTATCGCAGCCTGCGAGGAGGTGCGCACAATCCATGGGATGCTTGAGCGAGTACGTCAGTCGATAGTGCGGTGCTGTACACTTTGTCGCGATGTTCATGGTCGACATGTTGAACACCTACTGTAAATTATGTTTCTTGTAAGTAAATATACTTCATTTAGAGCACGTTTAATGTGATAATTAGCTGCATATCTTACGCTGTATCAGTTAAGGTTGCATAACTTTATGGGTTATACTTTTCAACCAATAAGGTCCTGTTACTCCAAATCAAGGCTCCGGCGACGACTAGTTCCTTATCTCAAAACGTTCAGGTACAGTTTGCTGGTAGAGTTCAGAATCACCCTGTAGTAGGCATATATGCACATTTTTTTATCCTTTTTTTCGTAAAGAAAAATTAGGGTACGAGATACATGCGAGGGAAATTTATATTCGAGTAAATACGGTATTAGGTGCAACCCCATCGACCACGGTAATAATGTTACGACCGAGGCAACGCTACGTGTTTTGGAGTGGTGCCACGAGCATCTGAGTGGACTTGTTTTGCCGTATTTTTCTTGACTTCGCCAGTCATCGAATCTGTTCGTGATGGAGATCCGACGAACACTACCGGTAGCTTATGAAGGCCATGCTTCGAGGCTCTTTTGATTAGGTGCATGTAATAAACTAGAGACTAAGTGTATATTGCCAAGCTTTTAGAAAAGAAGTTCATCGTTACACCTTCCAAACATCGTTACACTCATAGGCTACTAGCCGAACTCTACATCAGCAAGCTGTGGTTGGAACAGGAACTTTGCGGGACTGTACCTTCACAGTTCCCACACCATCAACAAACTGAATGGAATGCAGTGCTATACAACACTTGTGTACAGAGATAGTACTTTACATAGGGCCTACATTTTTTTTATATACATGTAGTGAGCTACCCGGTATAGCTTGACACCTCGCACCTATATTTAATGGTTTGCTTTATGCGTGTGAAGAACAATGCAGTCACGATTAATGCTAATAAACAATAGATAGACCCTATCCTTTCAAATGAAACAGTGTCATTCATTCTTGCTATTGGAAAGCGTCGTAGATTACATTATTCAATGTTTTCGTTAAAAAAAATCCTGGGGCATATATATTATTCCTGCTTCCAATTTTCTGTCACTTATTTGGAAACTGTAATGTTAGACTACTAAATATGTTACAGGTGCAAAAATGGACCGATAATTAGCTATTGACTCTCGTTATTGTCCATTTTTGCACCTGTAACATATTTAGTAACATTACAGTTTCCAAATAAGCAGAGGCGGCTCGTGATGACGTATCAAGGTGTGCACAACAGTTTGTCAAGTTTCATACACTTAGAGAGGACACAAGACTTCATGCTTTCACGTTCATTCTTCACAAACCTTANAAGTNAAGTTTTGAACACATCAAACACGAACTCTTGAAGTGCGCGGTCCTTTACAAGTGTAAGAAACTTGGCAAACTGTTGTGCACACCTTGATACGTCATCACGAGCCGCCTCTGCAAATATGTGACAGAAAATTGGAAGCAGGAATAATATTTATGCCCCAGGTTTTGTTTTAACGAAAACGTTGAATAATGTAATCTATGACTCTTTCCAATAGCAAGAATGAATGACACTGTTTCATTTGAAAGGATAGGGCCTATCTCTTGTTTATTAGCATTAATCGTGACTGCATTGTTCTTTACACGCATAAAGCAAACCATTAAATATAGGTACGCGTGGTGTCAAGCTATACCGCGTAGCTAAATACACGTACATAAAAAAATATGTAGGTCCTTTGTAAAGTAGTACTATCTCTGTACACAAGTGTTGTGTAGCACTGCATTCCATTCAGTTTGTTGATGGTGTCGTTAATTATTCCTTCTTATTCCTATTGTTTCACGAGTGTGTGAAACACGTCAGCACTTCGTTAGTCGTTGTTTTTTTCTCTCNTTTCTCTTCCTCCTTCGCTGTACGTGCGTAAATTGGAGTACGACTGAACAAGGTTGCGTGCTGTAAAGTCGACTGGCGATAAGAGTTCAAAGGCCTTCAGTGTATAATTTTAATGTGTATGACTATTTTCAACAGTTTTGCGGGAATATTTTTACAAATTGGTAGGTTTATTCGTGTGAGTAGGGTACGTATGGTATGTTGAGATATGTATTACATCCTAGAGGAGGTTGCGATGTGTAGGCCTATTTAGCCTATTCATACAGTAAATTGTGTGCTGTCTTGTGATACTGGGTGTCTTGGTAAACTTAGGTTTCTACAGTGAAACGACTAAAAATCTTTTATTAACGCATTCAGATGCCGTACGGTTAGATTGCAGTAGCCTAATACACATAAATAATGTATGATACATAATGTAGTTCTCTCGGCCTAAAACAATATTGCTAAGTTCTCAGAGTAATTAAGTTTGAACCAATAAATAAGACGCAGACCTCGGTGAGGGGAATTGAGGACGCTAGTAGCCTACCACAATCACGTTCAGACATTTTTCCTTCAACCGGAATCTGTGTTTTCAGTCACTGTGCAAAAAGCAGTGACTTGCGGTGGATACAGTGATAATCCATCAATCAACATTGCCAAACGTATTTGTCATTGTGAATAATTCGTTGCTATGGCATTCTGTAACTGTAGGGTACTCTGCTTGCAGAAACCAAGAAGACGTTTGGCAATGTTGATTGATGGCCCATCACTGTCTCCACCGCACGTCACTGGCCCAACAAGTTAAGTTAACCGGAGGAGATATGATCAGTGTTAACTCCTTCCCTAAAGTATTAGGTGATTGGTCCGCTTGACCTCCTAGCCACACATTCATTTGTAGGTTACAGCTAATCAGCTTAGATTGAAACAGGTTACCTCTCATCTACCACAAGATGTTTCTCGGGAATGACCAGTAATATTGGATGCCTAACAAGTTGCGAGTACTGACGCGAACGTATTGCATTTAGCTAGTTTACCAGTGGCGAGGCGTGTCACGGCGCGGCACTCTGAGTGGCAAATTATCAAGGAATAATACAGGTTTAATTAACTATTATTACACCGCGCTGCACTCCTCACGACTGGATGCACTTTTTTATTTAGGATAAATAGCCAAAATTACTTTTCACCAGACTTTATCCCCCTGAATATCAATGATGGAGTCACGTTATAGAGTTTTATCAAATTGAATTTTTTATTGTATTCCGAAATGGCAATTGCAGTCAAAAGAACAACAATTAAACAAACCCACTATCCAAATCACAGTGAAACAACTCTACGACTGATGCTGAGTATTGTTACTAACTTAAACAGGGTTGGACAAAAAATTAAAACCAAAAGATTAAAAAAAAACGTTTTTTTATTCATGACTTTTTATTTTTTTAAACCCCAAATACACGTTTTATACAATTTTTTTTTAATTTTACTTGTGATTCTGGCATGGTAGACAGTAGATTCCATACACAATGTTTTCATTTTTTTAGACTGCCTGTAAACCACTATTGTAATAAAAGACTAGGCCTACATTGCTTTCATAGATTTGTTTTAGGAATTATTTATTATATTATTAAAAAATCCTGTTTTAAACGTTTGAAAAAAAACATGAGCATGTGTAAAACATAACCCTGATCTTAAATAAGTTCACAAAGAAAACAAATGTCAACAGCCAGTACTGAAGGACGAGTGACAAATTGTTCAAGCAATCAGAGTTGCCAAATTGCGCGTTTACATAAAAGTAGAGGCTACCGGTACATCCAAAGTTCACTAACGACGTTTAGATTTAAAGTTTGAATTAATTTTACATTTTTGTTAACGAACTTAGTGTAGGGAAATGTACTTTCAGCAAACATGCAATCTGGCAACATTAAGAGCTTGCTCAATACGGCATCAACCCTTCGCCACTGGTTCGTAAAACTAGGCAAAGTGACTCCTGTCATCCTTACGTGGTCAAGCTTTTACCCACAGATTAATCTACTTTACAGTTCTACATCTTTTCTTCGAGTTTCCAAACTCTGGAACACACTACCGCCATCTGTTTTCTCTGAAACGTACAATCTTCAAACCTTTAAAACAAATTTAGGCCTACATAAAGACTTCTTCCTAGTNCTGTGTTCACTTGTGGCACTCACGGTGCTTTTTGCACACCCTTTTGTGAACCGTTTCACATGAAAACCATTTAATATAGGGCCTACGTTCTCTATGCCCTTTGACAGGTCTGAATTTGTAAATTTCGTTCAACGTCGAGACGCTTTTTGGTTATGTTTAACCATTTTTAAAAAAACAAAGAATTGGGTACGTATTTTGAAACTAGCATGAAAACGTACATTAATGCTTTAAGTATACGAAGAAGAAAAAACCTTGATGACTAAATATTCATTAGATGTCAAAATAAGCAATATAATCGGATTTTCTGTAGCTACAGTCAGATGAAAATAACTTTAATATTGACAGCTCAGTGAAAGCGCCTCGAGGTGTTCACTGTTTCCATGGTGACCGCTGGCTTGGCCAATCGGAAGGAAGGTAGGTACGTCAGCGGCCGTGCGATGTTGCCTCTGTGTTTTGGGGTGAGCGCGTTTTCCAATAATTGTTTTGTGACAGTCGAGTGAAAGCGTGCTCTTGTAAATCTGTTTTATTATAATTTCGTAAAATGTAAAGTTTTAGTGAGACGGGGAATATTGTAAACCGATTAGCTAAAGCCTTCAGGACACTGAACGAATACGGGGGTGACTTTTGTGATTCTCACGTACAGTACCAGCTACGATTTTGTCATATCCAAACGAAGCGTAGCGCCAAATTTCGTTTCGCTTAAAACGCAAATTTTCGTTCACCCAAGCTAAGAAAAAATTACATTCGCTACTACGTCTTTCAGGCTTCTTCGTTTGGATATGACAAAATCGTTCCTGGGACTGTAGTCTGCTGCGCACTAAGTGGCAACACCGTTCATCGCGTCCATCAAATCATAAACACCTCGAGATGCTTTCGCTGTCAATGCTCAAAGTATTTTAATCTGACTATAGGTATAATGTGCCTCTAATTCAGAAATTGCGTTACGCCTCAAAAGCATGGAATTTCTAGAATTATCCTGCACAGTGTCATAAATCTTCTAACACCTGAGAATCAGAATAGTTTGTAATTCGTTTGAAAGGCTTACGACGACGAAGAACGGTTCGCAGATAGCTTCCTACAACTTTTGACGACGTTACTACAGTCGTTCTCGTTTTGAACAGCTATATAAACAAACATTCGGCGCCTCTCCTCTGCTCTTGTCGACTTTACATACACACACGCACTGACTGACGTATGCAGTGTTCGAGATTGTGCGTGTGGGTCCACGAGGTCATTGCGG
Source organism: Machilis hrabei (assembly GCA_003456935.1). Lineage (NCBI taxonomy): Eukaryota > Metazoa > Arthropoda > Insecta > Archaeognatha > Machilidae > Machilis > Machilis hrabei. Next base: position 15,043 of record KZ869323.1, on the reverse strand, counting down.
CAAAGGAGGGAGGAGGTCAGAACACCCAATCTATATTTAGACGTGTGTGCTTGCGCGTATGTTCATATTGGTATGTGTGCGCACTCACATGACTCATTTCACGACGGTGAAAAATGCTTATTTTCATTGATGAAGATGAATGGATAATCAGAATGAAGGATAGCCCTATTCACACCATATAGCCTTGCGTGGGAAACGAAACCACGACTACCGGTACGAGAGTTGGTTGAGTTGGAAGAACTAGATGACGATGATGTGTGGTGTTTAATGTCCTATCGATACTACATAGGTTATTTCACTACAATGCTTATTTTGATTAATGGAGATGAACGGACATCACAAAAATCCATACCTTACGCGGGAATCGAACCCACAACCTTCAATCTAGAGCCCGGTATGGTAACCACTAGATCAGCCAGGTCAGCTGTAGAGCTAGAACCTAGATCCGTTTGACACCATGACATTTTAAAGTACTTCCAAATTGATCTATGTACACAGAGAAAAAAGTAGCCACCCCAACTACGAATGAGTCCGCCCAGCTACTTTTCGTGGACGGAAAACGACAACATACTAAAGTAGCTCCCTCAGGCACCTTTAGTGGGTGGCGGCGAGGTTATCGGCAGAGTAAGTTAAATAGCTGCCACAGGTATTTAGCGGAGACACGAGCATCGTTTAAAGTAGTTGGTGTAGCTATGCTTTTTCCCACCCGCAGTACTTTACATTGGCTGTAGGTATGCTTCAGTACTTGTTGCAGCAGGAAGTGTTGGTTTATTGTGGGTACTATGTTAGTAACAATGGGTATTACATTCGTAACTCTACTAACTGGCCTTTTTATTTCCCAGGCAAAGGCTAATGAAGAAGTTTACAACAGTACAAATAAAATTGAAGGGAAACACACAAATTAAAAACAACACCTTTTATTGGAAAACAGCAGATCACAAACATCAAATAGTGAAACGTCCATCTGTATACAAACTTGAAATAGGTCTACACTTTTTATACCCAATAGGGTGCATATGAATAATTTCTAAAGTAAAACAGAACCGTATTTGCACATGAATGAAACTTATTCCTAAACATTACATGATTTACATGATAGCTTTACCAACAATTCAATATTGTGTCAAACGCAATATTTACTTATAGAAATCTCCAAATTTGTCTTGGCGTGTGGCGTCAACACGTCTAATCTTGGCCAGAGCTTTTGTCAGAATAGGACGTGGTGCCTCATTCAGCGGCTTCGAGAAACTTCGGGCATTTTCGTAAATGCTCTGGTCGAGTGACAGAGTAGCTACGAGGACTACCTCATACCTCGATAGGCAGCGCGAAAACTTCTTTCGTTCCATCGGCCATGTTTTCCGCACAATGTTCAGATAGCTGTGGCAGTAACTCCCCAAACTTATGTCGACTAGGAAATTAAGTTGCCGCAGGTATATGCACCCTTTCTTTCCGTGTATGTTAACTAAAAGCGATTGGAATTATTGTAGATTACATAAATTAACTTAATTTAGTATGTTCTTCAACAGGGTCGTTTAAAGTAACTTATCACACCTGCAAGTACGGGGCCAACCAATACAACTAATATTGAATATATTTTCAACGTGCAGAAGCGTGCTTTGACAGTTTCAGCCTACTCGTATATACTTTACATCAGGGGAGGCCAGACTTTTGGATCTAGTGATCTATTCTAGAAAATTATTTTCTGACTAATTGTCTGACTTTGAAGTTGATTCATGGTTCTGAATATCTTCTGATAGTTTGTTGAAAGAAGTATCATGATTACTCAGGCAGGATTTTAAATGTTCTTCAGTCAGACAAATCAGGTATTTTGATTTTATGATCTTTATAGGCTATGTGAAAGCACGAAAATCTTGTATAAAAATCTGTTTCACAGAGGTAAGTTGACCCCAAAACTGTAATTAGTTAAACGAAGAGCAGCATTCTCAGCGCTTGTAACTTATTGTCCAGTTGTTGACTAAAGAAGTAAAATCATATATTTGCAAAACGTTAGCTATAACAATGCTAAGATTACGTAGAAAAGTAGGCCTGGCCTGTTTTCGAAAGTATAGGCTATTTTTAAATAAAAAATAAACTAAATAGCAGCATGATCAACCAAATTAGCGGCCGCGATCGGCCGGTCAATCCTGATCAACTAGGGCCTATTTCACATAGTGTTTTCAGGTTTTGATGTGGTGTCTGTTGAGCAGTGGGTGAGGTTTAGTGAGAAATCTGAGCATTCTGGCATGTTAAGAAAGTGCTGAAGGCTAAAGTTGGATAAGCATGTTGAGACGTGTGCTGTGTGTAGCTACACAGTACACTATGGGGAGCTAAAAAACAGGCCCTTTTTGAGAAATAGAAATACGATAGCCTACGTTTATTAGTTCATGCTTCGCATCGGCATTTAATTTACTCTTGGTTGATATCTGTCCTCTGAAAAATTATAAATAATTACTAGTTTACCTACAGAACTGCAGTACCTGGCAGTTAGGCCTACTATTACCACAAGATAGATAAAAACCTGTAAAATGAGACTTGAGTTATAGAAATACATAGATATATCTCATACAGTTTCAGAACAACTTACATAAGCAGTACGTATATCGTATGTTTGGGGGGCTAATGTAGGCCTATTTGTTACTTTTAGTTTGATGCAATCAATAAAGTATTCCGTAAAAAATATTTGGATGATTGAAAATGTGAATGCGTCATTAAGAGGACTGAAAAAAGCACTCCCGACGTTAAACTTTGTAGTAAGCCTAATTGAGGTCTCATGATTTCTTGAAAGAATTAAATGTGTTATCCCTCCACTCTAAAAACTAATTTAGGGCCAACAACTATTGCATACAGAATCTACAAAACATTTCAAATTCAAACAGTGTCAAATAGTGCAGGATTAGTCAAAGTGAAAATGAAAAAGCCCAATTAAAATATTATAGGCCAATCCAAGTTCATTCTGAGGTATAAAAGTCACCTTATACGGTATCATATTTGTGGAAGATTAAAACTGCTACACACAAGATCTACTTTGAAAATGTTATGTCATTTCAGTAAATTATCTCTAACGGTGCCACATCGGTGTTAACTAACATTCATAAATGGCGCCAACAAGGTCATTTTTGGTTACTGTGGCAGTAGTTTAGCTATAGGCCCTAGGTAAAAAGGGAAATCCAAACTAAATAAACTGGTGTTTTTTCTTTTAGTCAACAAGTAATAAAATATTGTGTTAAGTGGCAATTACAAAATATAGGATGTAGGCTACATAGGACCTAAGCCTTAATATAACAAATAAATGTTTTAATTGAGTCGATTTTCTGATCCGCATATAGCCTACGGCAGTTGTGTCTCTTGACTTTACCAGACAGATGAAATGTCTCTTCATCACTTGATACTTTTTTTTAACAATGTCGTTTTATCTTCATCAAGAATGTCAAGAATGTCAACAGCAGACTGTCCTCGTTGTGGTAAGTCAGCTGGTGGATTCTTCAAGGTTTACAATTTATAGATGAACCTCTTGTACAGCACTGTTGAACGCGGTATTTACATTCTTGACTTGCTCGGCGGATGGATTTTTTTTAGGACTTTGGATAAACTCATCCTGAATTTCTGCTACGGGTATCCTATTTTCAGACATACCCACTGCTTTATGATAAAGTACACACACTACCAGTTTCTTGAAATTGTTTCAGCCATCACTTGATTGATTGCTTAAGTGCATCCGCCGAGTAGGCCTAAGTCGAGAACCGCAAAAACCGTGTTCAGCAGAACATGAAGTGGTTTAAGACAAGTTAAAACTTTACGCCTATAAATTGCAAACCTTGCAGAAACTTGTACCTAAGGACAAACTCCAACTGGTACAGTTAGCTGTTAATGTTCATTACTGTATTGATGAAGTTGAGTATTTTGTTAACAATATTGTTTTCAGTGTTTAAGCGACATTCTATCTGTCTGGTAAAGCAAAGAAACTCAATTGTCGTACCCTATAGGCTATGGGATCAGAAAATGTACCTAATCTAGGGCTAATCTAAACAAAAATGTCTTCAGTTGTGTTATTAATTGCCGAAAACAGCTCATCAACTGACATTTATTAAGACTTATAATGAGGTGACAAAATTATGAACATCCCGTAGTCCATGTTAGTCCTGTAATAAATAGGCCTACGTTTAAGTGTGTGCCAGTAGGCTACTTACTTACTGACTGTTAGGGCCTACTCTAAAATATAATGTCCGAGATTTTATGACAACTCACTACAGGTTTCTATTTATGGGACTATACGAGTATAAACTAAATTACAACAGGATCTACCTTTTAGTTAATTAGTTACGGTCTAGGCACGTTGTTGCTTGTGATTAGGGCCTACCTGTGAAATATGGAATCTATTTTAAGATTTCGAAAATTTGCACTTCCATGTCCTAGTTAATTAAATGTTAACATTTCTTGTGTACTAATCGTAAAAAAGGGGAAAAGAGATGTGCAGCCATTAGTTAATCTTGAACAGACTTCATTACTTAAAATCTAGTATTTTTTGCTGAAATCACATTCGTTGAACAGCCTCTTTGAACTAATTAGTCTAGTAGGTACAATTAGGCCTATGTGATATTGCCGTATAAAAACTCCAGATGCATAACTTTGTAGGGCCTATGTGAACTATAGCTACCAGAAATCGTGAATTCACGTTCCACATAAGGCTTGGTGGTGTTGTGAATGTCCTTCGTCGCCATATTTGTGATGTCCATTTAGCTCAATTGATCAAAATTATCATTGTTCATCCTCCTAAAATGACNCATCATGTGTCATTAGGACATAAAACACCGCATGTCGTCGTCGTCATAATCATTAGTTAGTAAGCTAGTAGTAGGCCTATACCTAAGTAGCATAACTTACTCTTAAATTGGTTCTGCACTACTTGTACGCTAATGTCATATTCTCGGTGACGTAGGCCTACGCCTATATCTAACTTAATAGGGACCTACTTTTAAGGTAGGGTACACACAAGCGTTAGTATAGGCTACTTACACCTACTTCTAGAGGCGATGACAGACTATTCTCCGGGTAAGAGCAAGGACGGGCAACTCAAACGTAAAGCGCGTGCAAGGCAGCTCACTGTCACAGTCAAATAAAGAAACACGCATATTCTTCAGTATTGGGTGTGTTCTGTCGAGGTATGGGTATTCTTCGATCCCGAAAACACCTATGCATTCTTTGGTCGAGAAAACGCAACACCCGCATAAGAAATAGTCCTACTCTCAACGGGAGTCAGAAGGAGCAAGCATGTAGGCTAGTCTATAGGCTAGGGTATATTAGATACTAGCTTATTCTGTGTTGCTCCACTCAAGAAAACTTTTTTGAGTGTGGCTCTTAGCTGGATTTTACTTTTTATAACTTTGTCGATAGGTCCTATGGTTTGAGCTTGAAGGAGCATAAGCATGCAAATTTAATTACCCTATTTTTGCTGGGCTCTTTCTTCGACATCGAAAATCTCACACGTGCAAATTTACAGGAAGCCTTTAAAAAAAACGTGACAAACGGGTGGATTGGCATGGGTATTAACGAATTAAAAGGGCTAGGCCTATTTGAATTTGATTAGGCCTAATTCTTCCTTGCTTGATGTTCACAGAATACGATCACGGTATACAACACAATCTGATTTTAGTGTTTCTTGACACTGCTTAATTTTAGTTAGGTAATTAAGGATGCGTTATCAATCACGTAGTAGATTAAACAGTAAACACACCTATCTTCACTCTCCATTAAGTGTTTATGCATAGATGACGAAAGCTGGTGAATTAACGGTAAAAACACACCGGCTGTCTCTAAACAGCTACCGCACTGCTGCTATGTAAGTTTGAATAGGCCTACCAGTAGCGTAGCACTACTACTATGATTCAATCATGAACTGTACGTAATATATGAGTTATAGTTTAGTGGTATGGCTAAATTGGTTTCTGAACACACAGAACTGTTGTAATAGTCCCTTAAAAGGGACAACATTGGGGATTTATTTGTACATTGAAAATTTTCTGTCTCCTCAGAGGAAGTGCTTGGTGAAAGAAAGGGTGCAACATTGAATGTGAATTAGGTGGTAGACAAATAAAACTAATTGAAATTTGAATGTAACTTATCATATCGTGTTGAAGTTCATGAAATTCACTCTTTCATAACAGATATCCCCTTTCAACGTAGTACGTAGAGGTGTAAAACGGAAGAATGGGGAGGAGCCGCAGCACATGCAAATCGTCTGCATGTGCTGGCGCCGTCTGTTTTGCCTCTTCTGTGGAAACTTGCTTTTTCTGATGTTTTGAATTTTTGTTTTTTGTACACAGTGAAAATAGTTAAAGTTAAAGTACACTTATTACATTTTCCTATTGTTTGTATGTCATGTGCATGGATAAAAAGTGTTAAAACTTAATCTAATGCTTACAGATAGAAAACCAATATGTTCCTGTGAGTAACTATTGTAACAGTAATGAAATCATATCGAAATTTTAATATAAGATTTTGTACAAATAAATTAGTATAAATATAGATTTTAGCTATGTCAGTTTGTAGCGCAAAACAAAATTTTTGTATACTATTCCACAGATTAGATGGATTCCAAATAGGTGCTACTGTAGATTTTATTAGATTTAACTAAATTATTTCAAGAAAGAACTGCAGTGCAGGTACGACACAGCGGCTGGAACAGCTTTATTATAGTTTCGTGAAATAGACTATTTAATTTTAACTTAGCCTTTATATTTAACTTGAGAATTCTCTGCCGTGGTTTATTAATCATGTGCTAAGTCCTTCCGTATAACTCCTGGACAAAATAAACTTACTCGCGATAAAGGCCAAGGTTTTTATGATAGCCCTGCCAAAATACAGTGTTAAGGATTTGCATAAATAGGGGCCTAGTAGGGAGTTTAAGTAGTACCGATATATTGAACAATGAATGCATGTAGGCTAAACGTTTCAGACAGGTCACGAGTAAAGTTTCGAAGTCATTTATTTAGGTTATCAATATTAGTCTTGTTAGTATGCACCGCGGAAACTAGAATAGCCTATAAACGGTAGGTGTCGCCGAGCCTCTGCGCAGTAGCCCTGTGACGTCTTCGGAGGATGCGCAGTAGCCCTGTGACGTCATCGTAGGATGCGCAGTAGCCCTGTGACGTCTTCGGAGGATAAACAGTATGACTTGAATGTCCCCGCCTTTTCTTTCGTGCTGGCTCAGGTATTGGCTGGCTAGCGCGGTATCCTCCACTGACGTCACACAACCTGCGCGTGACACCTACCGTTCATATTCTAGTTTCCGCGGTGTGCACTACTAGAGATCCGGAACGTATCGTTGAAACGAGAAGTTTTCTTTCAGAACGCATGTCCTATTTGGGATGAGTCGAAATGCTTTATGTTTCTGTGTCGTTCCGTTCCACAGTCAGCTTCTCAGCTCCGGAAGTGTTTCTGCTTTATTCACTGACATTCTTGCTCTGCAAGTGTGGAGAACGCTGTTCTATTTCGCGTATATCTGTTCGGGTCCCCTGCAACACAAGAATTTATTGTTACCGGTACTGTATTTGTCTACTCGTTGATCCACTTCATCACAAGATTAAAAAAATCTGAGAACATCTTTCGGACCCACCTGAAATTGTACAGACTGTAAAATCAGTTTATAAAAGGACATGTTTAAATCCTAATTTAAATTCAAAGTGCAATTACAACCTGAATTGTGAAAACGAAAAATTAAAATTGTAAGATCTAGTGTGATGCTGCCCGAAGTTTTACAGAACGTGCACTTAACAGTGTTTTAAATATGCCTACTTACATGTGGAATATTGCAATTTTACCGCAATATTTTGCAGTGCATATAAATTAAGTTGTTGAAATATTTTACAGTTTAGAGTTTGCACAGTTGCTCACAATTTAATTTGTCCTCTCACCAACGGCTTCTCATACTAGTAGGGTATACTTATGTTTATTTCATGGATCGAGGTTTCTACTGGAGCATACTATTTTATGCGTTAATAAAATCGTGTTAGGCCTGTAAGTGTTAATGTCATTGTTTTCAGCTGTGTGTTTTAGTGTGCTACAGTAATTATAGGCTAACTCTGTCAGCTAACGTTACAAAAATAATTTTGAAAGTAAAGAAGACCTCCTATCATGATAGGGAGGGAAGGATAAATAAACATCATGAACTCATTATTAAATAGGTCCTATAGTTTCATAGTGCCAAATGTTATCATTTCCTAAATAATATAGTTTTGGATTGAGAGTAGGCTGCATGTGGTTACTTTCAACTCTGTCGGGGCACCACGTAGACTACTCTGTCTGTCGTGTATAATTAAGTTTTTTTTTTTACAGCAAAGGGACTGTTAGGATGTTTTAATCATTGCCTAATCAATAGGGCCTACTGTTTACTGCTATAAACGTAGCCCAAATTCTGACCAGTAATGGTTTTACAAAGAAAGCAGGTAGCCTATTATCAGGGTTGAGCTTGTTATTAAAACTACACATTACACGGCACCAAAACATTCTGCGCCAGGCTGATGTGTTACCGTTTGCAAAAGTAGCATCATCATTTTGTATTTTGTGCAGCACACGTTAATTCCCTTCGGTAAAACATTCTGCAGGTGGCAAAGTTTTGAAGAAGAACATGAAAGTTGAAGGTCTCTTTGAGCAACCCGGGTTGGCAACTGCTACAAAACAGTGTCAAGGTCGGGAGTAGTACAGAAGTGATCAGCATATTCTCTCGTTCACGTCGCAGTCTTGTTCACACGAACGTTCTCCTGAAACAGAATGCTTGAAACATGTTCCGGAACATTCCAGGTGAAACTTCCGATTTCATGAGTCCACTGTTAGCGGTTGCTACAAATAGATCCTCCGTGAATCTTCATAGAAAAACTTACTATTTATCACGTTCATTTAGGTAGGACCAGTGGCAATACCAGTCGCTTAGAACCCCGAACCATTAGGCCGCTTACCCACTGGTCGAAACAATGTGTTTGGAACAAATTGTTTCAGACAACTGCCTCGAACAAGTGTTCAGTCCTGTGGGATTTCATCATTAGACAAAACAATAAATCAATCAAACAAAACAAAATTTCCACCAGTAGCCAGCATGGCAACGACTAAGGGTCGATCTTATAATGCCAGTTGAAGCTGAAACCTTCATGTTATAATCACAAGTTGATGTTAACTGGAGGTTCAACTTCATGTTGACGTGACCGGTAGTTTGAGGTCCGGTTACACGCTCAACTTGAAGTTAAGAAAAACAACATGGTGACTGTTTGTTTTCGTGTCAGAGTTTGTTGTCCTTATTGAGCTCATTTTTCTTGTATTTAATTTAGAAATAAGTATAGATATACCTTCTTTCCAGAGGTTATCTCGAATAACTCGTCATTTGGTATCGCAGAATAATATGCGAGCCTCGTTAGAGGCGAGATTATTATTATTACGATACCAAATGACGAGTTATTCGAGATAACCTCTGGAAAGAGGGTATATTAGTCTTAAATCATCGAAATGAAGGATTCCAAACATTAATTATGGCTTGTTTTTATAGAAA
>KZ869322.1:25912-37615 GCA_003456935.1 Machilis hrabei | reverse complement strand
AAAATTCGTAACGCTTTATGCGGACCACACAGTATATCATGTCACTATTATTGAATTTACTGATAATTTTTCAATAAATCACTCTTTTCCGATTAAAAATGGTTGATTAAAGTGATGTATTCTTAGTATAAGCACTTGTGATACAAATTTAGTTGAACTAGATAGGACGTGATCTGAAATTCACCAACTTAATTTGCAATTTAAATTCACGAGACAGCTACAGCACATTTCTATACGTGACTTACAGTTGAACGAGTACATTAGCATAGTTGTAAATTTGGTTTAACCCACGTAACTGTACGCTTTAGTTTAGCGCAGTGACGAAGTATCTATTACGGTTAAGGCAAGCAAACAATGTAGGCACAAGAACTGTATATGGTAAGGAATACTTGTGTCAGTCGCATCTCAACTATTAATCTGAATCAGTATATTTTGTATAACAAATAATCCATTGAAGAATGGATGAGCAAGCGATCATTTCTTTGTTGGGTGTATTGATTTGTAAACAGCGGTTAAATAATCGATATTTTGAAGAAGTAATGNCAGTTCACCTTAGATGAAGACAGGCATCAAGTTTGTCTTAGAATAATGACACATTATGCAAGTATTTTTAAATACACTGATCTAAAACATATTGTAAGTAACAATGGTATTTTAAAGGTAAGTAACGCATGAAAGCAACACAGTGTTGTACATGAGGTAAAAATCATCCCAGAGAAACTAAATTTTGCAAAGATTCGCTTTCACTGATCCCGAGTTAAAAAATCGTGTCACATTATTTACATCTACATCTACATCTTATCCCGCAATCAGCTGTTAGTCTTAAACGATTCCATTCCCGAATTGTCCGAGAAAAAAATACCACAAATACCCGTCCGTTCTACACCTAACTTCCCTAATCTTATTTGCATGATAGTTTCTACCTACATAGGCCTACGTAGCTGTTTGCAGTACGTGTTCGCAGTTTAATGACAGTTGAACCTCGATTATTTGTTTGAACCTTTTCATCATATTTTCGTGGCGATTTTCAGCTAATGAAACCCAATTTAGTTGTTCCAACATTTCAGATACGCTATCTATTCTATCGTAACGACTCAACACAAACCTTGCTGCCCTACGCTGTACCCCTTCAATGTAGTTTATTAAACTTAATTGGTGAGGGTCGCAAACACAACAACAGTATTGTAGTATTGGTAATAATGCATTGTACGCGATTTGTTTAAATTTTAAAGATCTTTGCTGTAATGTCCTTTGAAAAAATCTCAAATTTCGTAACGCCTTTCCTACATAATAGTTAACGTGTAAATTCCATGACAGATCCTCGCACAGATATACTCCTAAATACTTGTATTCATTAACTGCGCCTAATGTTGTACCACCAAGTTTGTAGTTGGTCTGAATTTTCTGCCGACGCTTTGTAATACGCATAACCGAACATTTCTTAGGATTTAGTTTTAAATGCCATAAATTACACGATTCCTCAACAGAGTTCGGAGATTCTTGTAACTCCTCACCTCTTCTACACTATTTATTTCAATATATATATATATATGACTGTATCGTCTGCAAATAATCGAATAGAGGAGTGGATGTTCGCAGGTAGATCATTAATGTAAAGTAAAAATAACAACGGACCTAACACACTACCTTGTGGGACTCCTGATGTGACCTGGACCGAATTAGATGTGACACCATCAATAATTACACGTTGTGATTGATTAGAAAGGAAGGACGTTAACCAGTTAAGAATTGAACAATCTATTATGAATTAATTTATCATGTAAGATTTTACAACGTACAGAAAATGAAAATTTGGCATCTAGTTTGAGCATATATATTTTGCAATGTTAATATCCAGTATATGTAAGGTGCTATTCTTTTAGTTCTTGCTTTGTCCAGCCTCTATACAAAGAGATTTTTTAACGCATTTGATTAAAACTAATCTCTNAAACGAAAGGGAACTATCGTGTTTTCAACAGGCATCTTCACTTATAAATGTTTTTACTAATAACCGGCAAAAACTTGTATTATTGAAGATAATAATATTACTTGTCTTATTTACAAGATCTATTGTTTCGAGGTACCAGTGACCTCTGAATTCATTAGATCAGTAAATTAGCGATGAACAAACAGAATTTGCAGAAATCCGCTCTCAAAGGGATATATAACTACGCGAATCCAAATCAGGCAGACGGCCCACTTAATTTAGTGGTAAGAGTTCCGAACGAATAAATCAAGAGGGTATAGATATGACTGTGTAATATTGAATTTCAAATATTGAAATACAGTATCGATATGTGACTAATATATCGATAACAAGTTTTAAAATTTCGAATTTTGAAAAATATTGATATATATTTTCGAAAATTTCAAATTTCGAATAATCTCAATATCTATTTTCGAAATTTTGATACATAACAGACATTTTTCGAAATTCCAAATTTTCGAAAACTGAAATAGAACTTTTTTAATTTTAAAGTATCGAAACTCAATATCGATAATTTTGTGAAATTCCACATTTTCAAACCAGATTTTTATATCAATATTTAGAAAACATATATCGATCGATGCAGAAAAATCTTGACGTAGATCTGGATATATCGAAATATAGGAGACCCCCAGTTTTAGCTTCAATTTCTAACATGTTTTTTCCATGTGTGAATATTTTTTACTACACCACCTCCATCTTCAACACGACAGTTAATGAATTTCCATTCCTAATCATCTAAGAAATGTCTACATCAATCAGCTACAGTTGGCGAAATATAATATTTTTCAATTGAGTCACTATGTGCAGGAAACATGGGTGTGACTTAATGTATTACGCCCGTGTTGCTATTGTTTGTTTGGTATGCCAGTGTCTAAGGATGACCCATCGAAAGCACAAAGGAAGAGTTAAAGGAAGTGGTGGATCTTGAAAGGCGTTACCGGAAGTTTAAGACGTGAAATTATGAACCTAACTGTATCGTCTACTACCCATGCAGGACTTGGTCATCAGGCGAATGGCGATCGTCGTTTATTTTTTGAGTCTCATTTCTCTGAAGAGGAAGGGAGTTGATCTTCGTTTGTAATAGCAATATCAAAAACAGACATTATGAGGAACATTAAAGTCAGTAGACCTCGAAAGTGAGTAGCGGTGCTCGCTTAATGAGGTCAGAAGTGACACCGTGAAATGAAAACAAAAGCTATTTTGAAAACGTTTCTCTACCGTTAGTCATTCACTTTGCCAAGTAATATACAGTACATTTATACAAAACAGTAAACAAAGTATGTCACTGAAAGTAGCTATCCTAAAAGGCGTAAGAACCACGTTAAATACAGATGGGTGAAGTTTCTCAATAGTGAATTTTTTCAGCAAAAATAAAATACATTGGTTTGAACGCAATCAGTCACACGATCAGGGAAAACGTTATTTCGTGCCTCAAAATTCTGTTTGTTATTGAAAGTTCTAGTTTATAAACACACTAGAGAAGCTGCCCATGCTTTGCACGGGTTTTTATAACAGTAATTATTTAAATTACCCCTTCACAGTATACACCCAACATTTCATCTGTACAATAAACGTAGCCTATGTTTCCATAAAGAAGCATTGACATGCACTTTCTATCAAAATACTGAAGATATAGCTGCCATAGCAACCAAATACCTGCTTTTGCCGCCCAGAGTAAGGCCATGGCTACACTGGTTCCGTCCCGACACGACAACGTCCGACAATTAAATCACTTGCTATTAAATTACGGTGGCTACATTAGATCCGTCCCGTCCCGATCCAATTAGTCCAGACCCGACCCGATTCCGTCTTTTCGTTTTTTTTTTTTTTTTTCTGGCCGTTGCCAGTCGACTTCAAGGACTGTATATATAAAATGGCGATAATCAATCCAGCTGATGCAAAGATGATAACCTGCATTGTTCAAATCCATCTCAAGTAATTCGTGTGGCTTTGGAGTGGTTTTGTGTTATTATTGTTTGAACTTGGCGTTTATCAGAGTTTACTTAATACGCCAGAATTTTCGACGAATTTCTGTCTTAAATGTGCGGTAACCTCCACTTTTTTCTGTAGAAAATGAAACTAGCAGATTCACTTCTTCAGAAAAAATATTTTTTAAGGCCACGTGCCCTCACTGACTGGCCAAAAATTTGAAAATAAGGATGCTGACCTATGGCTTCGTCATAAGACTTCTGCAAAACAGGGCTATATTCATCTGGTGATATGTCCATATTAGTTCGGGAAGGTGCACTTTTTTACGAGCGCAATGTGTTCAGCGATTGTGAACTACAAATAAATACTCAGACAACGAGGTCACTCGCATTCTCAAACTAGTTCAAACTAATCTAACTAATAGTACTGTAATTTTTAGTAGTTGATCAAGCTACATTCAAATTAACTTTTTGTTGCAGAGTGTACGTTAATTATTTTAGAAACAGGCTGGAGTAGTTATTCATACCCATGCAAGTATTAAACCAAATAATATGTTTTGATCACAGAGCAACACCTTAGATACATGTACAGTTGTGTTAAGTAGCATCTTAAAATAGTTTTAACAGAAATACTAAGTACGCACTACATGTATGGCATTGGATCCAAGCCAACGGTTCGGGAGTGTATACCGACTAAACATGTTCAGAAACGCAGTTTATAAACTCTGGACATTGGCCCAAGGCCATTCAGTCACAACATNTGAAGATCACCAGTACCTCTCTCCAGCCTAGATTTGCCATAGCAGATAGCTGTAATGCTGGTGTTCGGCATTTACTCATTTAACATAAACAACCGATCCGATTTCAGCTTTTACTTTTCGATCTATTCTGTAATCACAATTTTGTGTAGTGTGAAGATATACAACTAATTTATGCATTACGTGTTATATTTTTCAATTTTTTACATAACTTGTTTTCACACTAATCCTACTCTAAGCATTCTTGACTTACAATTGTGTGTGTAACAATGACGTACATTCTATTGTTCGTGATTTTACATTCATGATTGCCTTCAGATTATACATTTTTGGCGTATGATATTCATTATATTATATAACGTCAACTACAAGTTATATTTTGTTGGTATAATATTTTTCAATTTGTAATTACTGCCTGTTGCTATGACNTGATAGTAACTTCTAGTGGACGGTTTGTTCGATGTTTTGAGTGTACGGTTCAACGGTGCTGACAACTTAGGTCTAACTGAGACCCATCCGCGTTGTTACGACACTTCAGGATGACTGATTTTTTCCACTCATTCGACACATAGCTTGTGGCAGGTTCTGATACATCGATAGGATCTCATCCAACGTCNCTCCTGGAAAACACCTATTATAATACCCTAATGTGGTGTGCTTCACAGACAGAACCCAGGGTCTGAATCTGGAAACTCCCGATCAGGGATCGAGCACTGTAAGATTAAGCCAACCTGTTTAGTTTTACATTAGAAGGTATACCAATACGTCCAGTTTTCTATATATTCAATCATTTTATATTACTTCACCAGACTAGACGTTTGTTTTGGAACCAAATACTTCATTTAATGATGTTACGTGTTTTACATCATACCAACACCATATGGGTCATTTCACGACGATGGCCAATGCTTTTTATGAATAATGGAGATTAAAGGACAATCACAAACATCATTAAGGACATTCACAACATACAGCTTTTTGTGGGAATCAAACCCACTACTTGCGGTATGAGAGTTGATTGATCAACCAATTACTCTACTGCGGTCAGCACTTCATTTAAACATTAAATTTAAATTAACGTGAACTGCCATAAAGGCCAGGGAGTAGTACAACTGGTTTAGGCTTTAATTGCAAAATTAAAAGTTGGAGACTCCAAACTGACAATACATATAAAATTTACGCAATAAACTTGAAAGAAGTATTAGTAACTGGTGCCAAAATAAGCATTTTTTTAAGCTGCGTTGATTCTAATGTTTAACACGCAAATTAAAAATTCATGGTTTGTAAAAAGTCAATGCTGAATTTTAAAGTATTGTAAGTTTGTAACTTCTTTACTTTTAATACTATATATTAATGACACATACGTTAAATGAGTAATAATTCCTTAAGATTCTGGATTTCTTTTGTTTGTAAATTACGAGTATGTGTCCACTTTCAAGTATTTAAGAGGGGGCTAAAATAGAAGTCTATTGCCAAAATTCGGGGTTAATGATAATAGCTCAAGGGTGATGGAGGGGTTAANATGGAATCCCTGCAACACTGGATGCACGAACAGTAGAAAAGTTGCCACGAAAATAATGACAACAGGCTATGTCCCTGACTCCAATATCAATTCCCAGGATTTGCATACGCAGTACGGAACTGCCATTGTGATAGTTTTTCATGTAAGAAATAGCTAATGAAAATATTTACTGCAAGAAACCAGGACTTTGAGGATGTAAAAGCAAAAATAATCGATATGCTTGACGATATTCCTAAAAAGACAGTCCAGTAGACAGAAGGGAACGTAGGGCGGTTTTGCAGTGGATCGGAAATCGGGACTTGACAGTTGTGGAAGAAATCGGAAGTCCGAAGGCCTTTCACACATCGAGACTAGCAGCGCACATTGGCGTCCTGACACGTAACATTCCAGAAACAAAATCAGTAAAGCAGGGGTCGCGCTGCCGATCGCATTTATCGCCAAATGCGATTTTTTTTATATATATGGCGAATTTTTTATTCATTTGGCGATTCTTGTGGCGATTTTTGTATTTGCTTGGCAATGCTATTAGATTCTTAAATTTATTTCTTTTAACACTTTATTGTAATACTGTATATATTTAGTCTGTTTTCTTTCTCCTACAGTACCAGCACCGATTCTGTCGTATCCAAACGAAGCGTAGCGCGAAATTTCGTTTCGCTTAAAACGCAAATTTTCGTTCACTTACCAAGCTACGAAAAATTAAATTCGCTATTACGTCTTTCAGGCTTCGCCTGAAAGACGCAGCGAATTTAATTTTTCGTAGCTTGGTAAGTGAACGAAAATTTGCGTTTTAAGCGAAACGAAATTTCGTGCTACGCTTCGTTTGGATACGACAGAATCGATGCTGGTACTGTAACTCTCGCAAACTTAAACTGTCACTTGTATTGCGTCCAATCATCCCTTTTCTTTAAGTTTATTAAATATCTACCATATCTTGTTTAATACCAATAGTGTTATTTTATATACATGGCGACACTAAACATATTTTGGCGAAACAAATTTGTATTTGGCGAATGGAGTGGCGAAAGAAAAGGAAAAACCAGAGCAACCACTGAGTAAAGTTCATATCTAAAACGACAGATTTCCCCAGAGTTGTGCAATTTTAACTTTAAGTTCACTTCTTTTAACCACAATCACATTTATCGTAAAACACTTCACAGTATTAATTTTAGGTCCGCCATCCATTGATATATGTATATATTCATTTTCTCCTTCTTCGTTTTGTATTTGTGCTGCAGATGTTGTTAGTCTGCCTCAGCCCTCGTGCGTGGCCATACATACTGGTGTGCACCAATTTGCTTTTAAATCCCGAAATTTCTGCGACAGAAAGTTGAAAGCTGGAAAACGCCTCTCCCAACTTTGAACTCCCGAATACCGTTCCGCTGTGGAATCAGGATTAAGGAAACGTGACAAAAATACTAGAGCCAAAACATCATTGCTCATCTGCACCGAAAACCACTTTGAGGCACCTCCGTCCTCTTAATGATAATGCATCACGATATCAAATGAGGTTCCTTTCAGTTAAGAACCTATCTTCATGAAAACGCTATATCTTTGTCAACAACTTCCTTTCTTGCTTACTTTATTCCTTTTAGTAATAAAAGACCTACAGGTTGGCTTAATGGTAGAGTGCTCGCCTCCTGATCGGGAGGTCCCGGGTTCAAATCCCGGGGCTGACTCCTACCCTTGACTCTGCGTGTGAAGCACTCCACAATAAGGTATGATCGTGAGCGTCTTCCGGGAGGGACGTTAAAAGTGGGGACCCATCGATAAGTATTCTGTGTAAAAGAATCCACCACAGGCTACGTGTCGAGTGAGTGGCAAAATTCAATCATTCTGAAGCACCGTTACGACGTGGATGGGGTCACCATTAGACCATCACAGTCAGAAACGTTGGACCATAAACTAAAAATAACCAATATTAAGTTATAAGTAACTATTTTTACTCAAACTGTTTTATCACACTATTTTGTGTAAAAGTATATACTGGATAAACACTTATTGTTCGCCTACTTTAAACTATTTAATGACCCACCTTGCACTAGTTATTTACGCCCTCTCTCATAATATCTTTTGTCAGTTTTACAATTATTTTCACGGTCACTGCTTTATTGAGCTCGCATCTTTGTTTTTTTCCTGCTGCTTCTCATGTACGTGCTACAAGGCAAAGAGAAAGAAGAAACAATAAATAAGAAAACCACAAAACCGACCACAAATACTGTATAATCTACGAAGTAGTTTTCATTTAATACTTCATTTGTTTCTATGATAGGAAAAGAGAGACATCTTGAATATGAGTTTTGTTAACAATAGCAGAACACTCGTTTATCAAGTTTATTGTAAAGTGTAAACAGTCACATCACTTTACTCTTGAAAATTGGAAAGGTCTAATTAGGCAATATAAACCAATAATAGCCAGTTTTTCATGACTCATCTACTGCAATCTTAGAGCACTAGTCTCAATGTCGATAAAATAGAGAAACTACTTTATTTCGCAGTTGTTACTCTTGTTTTTGCTGTATTTTTTACACGTATTTATTGTTTGACAAAGTAATAGGAAAATTTAATTTTTCAAAATAAAAATGATAAACAAAAATTGAAATAGTTGCTTACTACTTAAATGAACAGTGCACAGGCGAACGATTAATTTTTGTATTTTTCACTCACAAAATTAGTAATTGATGAAAAATGATTCTGTATTTCAGGGTTCATAATTCCAGAAATAAACAGCCAATAAAAAAGTTANGTTACATAAAAATATATAATAACAGCATATAAAGAGCACAGGGGAAGAAGAGACTAAGTCCATTATTTTAAAGTGAGTTAATCCTCCTGGACTGTAGGAGAATACCGTATGCGTATGCTGTATTATTTGTTTTGGTAAAAATGGAGACAGTAATTAAAATTGAAAAGTATAATGTACAGGGCAAGACGGAGCTCAGTCCACTCAATACTTTAAATTAACTAAAATGTACTTAGTCCCTTTTTCCTAATGTCCTTTAATTAGTTTATACCAGTTTCGAATTAATAGTCGTTAAGGACATAATTCAATCCCTGGGTCACGAAGTCTCTAATATGATCAACGATTGGACAACAATACCTGCACTTAAACGATAGACATTCAAATTTTATTGAGAGAATTATATCATGCCATAGGTTTGAACTCGGGAAATGCGGTACTAATTGGCCAATTCATGTTTCTTCTGTTAGAACACTCGGGTGAATTGGCAAAACAAACATATTAACCTTGAATATTAATATCTAAGGAGCTATTATCATAGGCCCTGGGTTCAAGGTGGAAATTTTCCGTAGTCAAATTTGTACATCTTACCTAAAAAAATAAATAAACGTGTACACTAATCTCAACAGTAATACGTTTACTTTCATTTTAGACGAAATCCAGTTTCCTATCACAACAGTCTTTTTATATTTTATTATAGATTTAGATTTTATTATAAATGTTATGTGGTACAAAGTATTGTGTTTGTAAAGGCGTTTTCACGTTCATTAAACATAACTAATTAATTAAATCACGATGCACAAGAGCAAACCTAGAATCGAAGCTCAGCAGTGCTGACTCTTTAATCATGTAAATATAGATAGACTGTCCACCAATATACGAAATCACGTATGACACTAACGAGAATTAATAGCTAGCAACAGTTATAGTTCTGTGAGGGTTTAAGCCCCACCGCACCCCCCCAAAACGACGTTGTTAAAAAAAAATATGGCAAACAGGTTCGATATTTCACAAAAAATATCCTTTATTTAAACAAACGTCCCACACTTTAAATAATTTGTAGACAGTAATTTCCATTTCTACATTATCACAGGCACATTGTTTAGTATTTTTAAGTGTGGGGAGAAACAGGGAGTTTAAATCCACGCCTTTGTGTTTCTCAGAATGGAAATTGAAATTAATGGGGATATTTTTTCATTTTTTTTTTGTAATTCTTACCGTAAGATACTTATTACTACTATGCAAATTCTGTTTTACTACTACCAGGTGCAATAAAGTGAAAACGACTCGCTTGTCTCTTGTTTCACGGCCATAAACCCTTTTAAAATTTTCCCTTGCCGTCGTGAGAAACTTTTGTTACTGTAGATGTCAATGTCATTCCAACAGAGTCTGTGACAGTGGCCTAATTTTTGTACTGTTACAATGAGGGTTGTTCCTATTCATTTGTTCGAAAGAATTGAACCGTTTAGACTTAACAGTTTGATTCATTTTTACGGACGTTCTACGCTTTCACATAATTCACAAGGTTGAACAGAATAATAAAAAAAAAAACTATCTGTGTTACGAAAAGTTACAAAAATACGAACATATTTCACACAATGTTTTAGCAATTCTAAGAACTATATTAATTAAGTCTGTACGGGTAAATTCAAGTCAATGATGGATATGAATACCCGTGGTGCATTTGAACTCTACTGACGTGCATTTAGGACGGACTGAGGAAGCCAAAATAAAGGCTTTTTAGTGATTTTTTTTAGACGCTTCACTAACATAACACTCGAAACTGCATAGAATTATATTAGAGCTTGTTAAAAATAAAGCAAACATATAGGCTAAACCTATTATTGAAGTAACCTGAAATTGTCTTCAAAAGCACAATATCATATACTCAATACCACATTTAGAAAACTGGATCTTGTCTGTCATGAAAAGACTACAATATCATATCAAAACAGTCTTCTTGATTTTAGTGATTAAATATAACTGCTTTGTAGGACAAACTAAGTGCTATCGTGCACGTGAAGAAGATTTTACGCCACTTCAACATAATTAATTAAAAAACTTTTTTTTTTGAAAAATCGAAGATAGTTTTGGTTACAAGTAATTTTAAATGCTCGATATTCTCAAAGACTATTTTCGATAAATTATGATTACGCTTTATTTTACGTTTTGGGGATCGTGAGATACATTCAACCATTTATTCTCGTAATTTGATCATGTTGGAAAAATAATATGAAAAAGTTCACTTGAAACATAAGCAATCCTAAACTGACTTGATCCAGAGCCCTGTATAACATATAGAATTGGTAAGAAGATGTTAAAATTGGTCGTACAACATAAATTATGACTTCAGTACTAAATACAATAAATATATTTCCACATTTCCCTTAAGAATTATCAAGATAAACAATTCGTTTGAACAGTTTTGTATAAATGCAAAACAATAGTTGATACAGCGAGCATTGATGCCCACAACTTAGTAGCACTACAGCCTAATTTAGCATTATCTAGCAGCACAGAATATAATTATCACTTGTGTTGAACTATATATACAGGATGTTTAAAAAATGTGTACCAAAATTTGGAGAGCGTGTTCTTTGGACCGAATAATGTTATTTAAATGTTTTTCTCAGACCTTTCAGACTAATGGTTTAGCCATAATTAAGCATTTAAATTGTCCACTCACGAGGCGCGTTACAGAAACACCACGGCCACGCGCTAGAATTGGCACTTGTCATTCGCCAATTCTAAAGCGTGGCCGTGGT
>KZ869322.1:0-25621 GCA_003456935.1 Machilis hrabei | reverse complement strand
TGTAAAATAAAAATAAACTTCTTAAAGTGTGGCTGACAAATAGTTAATTATGCTGTACACGAAGATGAGCTGAGATAACTACTTGTGATGCAAGAAACACCAGAACTGTCTGGAGGCAAAAGCTTGGTCTAGTGGTTGGCACAGCGTACTCTGGCCTGAACGGTTGTGGGTTTGAAACCTGCGTAAGGCAAGGATATTTGTGATGTCTATTCATCCTCATTAATCATAACAAGAATTGCTTACTGTCCTTAAATGACCACCAGGTGTCGATAGGACGTTCAAATCCAAGTATTGTCATCATCTGGTGGCAAGACCGAGTTCATAATTCCTGAACAAAAATTCTAGAAATTTTCTACAACATTAGATTAAAACAACCAAAAAACTACGAGTTCCTGCCAGGTCAATTTGAGTAGGTTCTTAAACATCAACATTTCATGAAAGCTTATTTGTTAGGAAGTCAAATGTTTTCCTAATTTTCAAATAAGAAAAACAAAAATGTGGATAATTGACAAGACTGCTTGAACAATTAATAGGGTGTGGAATTACGGAGAACAAACAAACCGATTCTACGGTAGGTTTTGAAAATGTTCAATAACATTGTATTTTACATTCCCTTTTCCAGTGAAGTCGATCAGAAATCATACACAAAAAAGTTGCGTTCATTGTTAAATGTGAAAAAACATAANAGTTCATTCAGAATTTTTGGGAGATTCTGAACATGACAAGTAAAAATAGATAATATTGTTTAGTTAAGTAACAGGTACGGTAAGTAACTGTTCGTTATAAAGAGGAAAATTTTACAACCCTTTTTTTTCATAATGCCACTAGCGACGTACAGCTAGATTCAGAGTGATTGCGGCAACTGCGCATTCGCAGAAGCCGTAATGAANTCGCGATTTAAATTGTATTATCTTTAATAAGGTTTTAATAAACACCTTACCTCACCTAACCTAACCGAACTTAGCTTAAAATCAATTGTTTGCACTGACAGTTTTTTATTTCTACCCAAAATGGAGCTCTGGATATAACGAATTCTCCACTAGCATACAATCCAAATTAGAATTCACATTTGCAACAATAATCCCTAATAAAACAATACAATAGATACCATAGTCTTTATACTGGTTGATTGGTAACAAAAGGTAATACCTTAGGAGTTAATAGCAGAGATTTGGGTCCGATTCTGATCAGTTTCGGAGCTATGGCCAGTAACCAGTTCGAAAAGTACGGCTAGAGAGAAAAAACCAGACCATTTTATTCGTAAATTTACAATAAACTTTCAAAAATAGCACCCTCGGCCTCAATACACAATGCAGCTCGTCTGCGAATCGCGCGAGTAGCTAGCTATATTTAGTTTTATTTGTCCTTGATGAGTGCTGCATCATCCAAACTACGATCGAGCAATGCCTGTCGTTTCCTCACCTTTATATCGTAGATCAACACTTTCATACGCCTCCTCTCACAATAATATAAAGNGTTTAGGACAAAAGGACAATATTGTCCAACAGAATTTAACCAATTAAAAGTAACAAAATTCCATCCGGGCATCAAACTCTGAAGAGTTGGTCACCCAGAGCTCCACTAAAAAACAAGCTGATTAGTAATATTGAGTTAATAATAAAAAGTGGACAATTTTTGTACATAACTCCACGCTGCCACGTTTGAACAACTTCAATATCAATGTTCTTGTTTTGCCACTGCCCATTTTCGATTTCATTTTCTACAAACGATCGCTCATTTAATTTGGTAAATTTAATTGCGAACATCTTGTACACTTGTATACAACTGACCACCTACACTGTGAAAAACTATGGTAAGAAATTTATATTAATATTAACATATGTCACATAATAACTAAGCTGTGCTTCACGACAAAAACAATACGAATGTTATGACGGCCTACATATTATTTGGTGCGTAAATACCGAGTTTTTGTCTTCTACTATTTGTTATTGAATCGTAATTGTACGTAGGCTTTATGATGTAACGGTGTTAAAACATTAGTTATAAATTACAAGATGTGGTAACATTAACAGCTTTGTACGTTCTTGACGTTTTCTGCCCCGAGGTGCGGTAACAGGTGATATTAAGAACTAACAAGGGTCACGTGTTAGATCTGTTAAATGAAACTTTCACGCACACAGAATCATTCAAAACTCAATGCTACGTGCTGAAAGCTGCAAATGGCCTTGGACACGTTCAAATACCATTTCTCTTCCTTGCACCTCTGAAAGTTTCAAAGAAGTGAACAATTTTTTTCTTCTCTTTTCAAAAGAGGTACCGATCCAATTTGGTTACGTTTTTTCTTTACAAAGCAGTTCATCAAAGCCTAAATGCTACTGGGTACGATATCACATTTGATCGAATGGTATAGTAACGTCGGGAGTTATCAGTTCCTGAATAGAAGTGAAAGGCATAGTATTGTCGAGAACAAAAAAGCGTGGAAATTGATAACGTGCATTGTCTAACAGCCACTGTGCTGGGACACATTTTTTTATTCAATTGTTGCTTCAGTACCGGTAGAAATACTCTGAAGGCGTTACATACTAATTCATATGTGACTTACTTTCCAGTTCTAAAAAATAACATTATACCTTGTATAGACGGAATGCTATTGACTAATTAAAGTAAGTTTGAGCAATTTCGTATAACTTTTACATATTGGCAAGAAAATTAACAGAGTTCGAAAACGACTTATTTTAGTTCCTAATTATTTTTTTTAATTGAAAAACATATATACAGTTTATCACTACAATAAATAAAGTGAAATAAAAAGACATCGGATTTATTACTATTTGAGAACCGATATGAAAGTTTTGAGAGGCCGAATATTGTGAATTTTAGGTAGATTTCATTTAAAAATCTACCTATTGCAGAAGCCCTCATGACGCAACTTACGGAAAATTTCAATGAATCTTCACCAGGCCCCAAAAATACCCATTGTTCAAAAGTTTATATATATATATATGGGATATAACGGATCTTGTGGACACGATAACTACCGTAGATCTTAAAAGATTTCAATGAAATTTTATACACACATTTATGGGGCAATACGAAGGCTAAGTTCGTAAATGGAGGAAATCGGTGTTTAAATAAAGACGCCATATTGGAAAATGGTGGTCAAAAACCAGTTTTTTACATTTATTTTGAAAATGGTGCATATTTTGGAAAAATATTTCAAACAAAAGTTATTAAGAATTACATGTCCTATTAAAATTGTTCTTATCATTTTTTCGATAAATTTAAAAATAGAGCCACAATATCGGAAAATGGCGGACAAAAACCAGTTTTTTACGTTTATGTTGAAAACTCGATATTTTAGGAAAATGATTCAAACAAAAATTATTAAGAATCTAATTTCCTATACAAAATGTTTTTATCATTTTTTTTATAAATTTCAAAATAGAGACACAATATAGGGAAATGGCGGTCAAAACCCGGTTTTTTACATTTATTTGGAAAACGGTGGATACAATAGCAGGAACGATTTTGTCATATCCAAACGAAGCGTAGCGCAAAATTTCGTTTCGCTTAAAACGCAAATTTTCGTTCACTTACCAAGCTACGAAAAAATTTCATTCGCTACTATGTCTTTCAGACTTCGTCTGAAAGACGTAGCGAATGCAATTTTTTCGTAGCTTGGTAAGTGAACGAAAATTTGCGTTTTAAGCGAAACGAAATTTTGCGCTACGCTTCGTTTGGATATGACGAAATCGTTCCTGCTACTGTATTTAAGAAAAATGTTTCCAACAAAATTTATTAAGAATTTAATATCCTATAAAAAAAGGAAAATATCCTTTCCGAGAGCAAACGGATTCTACCTGTTTCTTGCGGCTAGTGCCGGAAGGAGTTTTTTATATTGATAAGGTAGTCGTGTCATATGTCGCCTAGGTGCCTAATACCGCCTAGGGTCGTTTCTGCCAAACCGGTAACTTGATTATTCAAATATTGACTGAGGGTTGTAGGAAATGAGTAATTGGCCTTATTTCGTTAATAAAACCGTCGGTTTCGCAAAAACAGCAAAGTAACCTTACGTTTTAGTAAAAAGCAGTAGGTCTATGTGATTCATTATTCTGATTCGCATGAAAAAGGCAAGACGGCCAGTTAGATTATTTTTTCTACTCATGTGACGATTTCATTATGAAGAGTATAAAATGTAGAATGCAACGATGTTATAACATTTAGTTACACTGCAAATAAAACTTGCAATTTTTAATGTAAAAGAAGATGCATCCGTTGTTCCTAATTCGGCCAACACGTGTCCTGGTAGCGTAGTGGTTAGTGTAGCTGCCTTTGGAACTTCTGATGAAGAGGTGGACGTAGAATGCAACTTTTGCTCCGAAAAATATTCAGAGAATACAAAAGGGGAAGACTGACTTCGTTGCCACAAGTGCTTTGTCTGGAATCATCGCCTTTGTGACGCGGCTAGCAAAGAAAATAAAAAATTAAAAATATTTGTACATTTTGTCNTCATAAATATACATTTCTGTGCCTAATTTCCGTTTATTTTTTTTTCAAACACTAGGATTTCTTTATTTTTTTTAAGCTTTAACAATCAAAAGCATTGATTACCGTTGTTATTTTGTTATAATTTAACATCACATACTGGACATGATTTTGGTTTTTAACATAATTGTTAAAGTTTCTGTCAAATAAATCTTCATTTTGTTATTTGTGTATTATTTCTGCTCAGTTTAAATCGTTTGCGCTACCTGACCCGACAGATGAAATCCCCTGCACCTAATATCGCCTACAGGCAATATTAGGAACAAGTGGTAGGCTGAATTAGGAACCACTTTTCTAAAACGTGAGTTTGCACTTTTCTCCAATATTTAACAAAATAAATTACTTAGGTTCAAGTTACGACTTTTCTATTTACATGATTAATATTCCTACAANAAGAGATCATTTTTAACTTTTTTCAAATTATTTTCCTTTCAATTATTATACCTTAGTTTTCCTAAGGATAAAGCTGTGAAGGTATACAACGGTCAGACAAACACGCTGAAATATGCACAAATTCTTCACGAAATTCTTCCCCTGCCAAGTACCTTACCGGTTGATTGCAGGGTATGATGTAGATGTATGATGTAGATGAAAACGTGGCAATGTCCTTAAGGTTGGTACCAGTGATGCTAATACGCATTTGCTCAATCGTAAGGTACTTTAGAAACTGTGAACACCTCAGTTTGTTTACACTAACGATTACAATTTAGCGTTGCAACATTAGTGTTCTCCGGCTGATGTACCAGAGAGGCACTAAACATACTGGTTTTCTACGAAGTTTTGTCTGAAAAATATGGTAGCCTCCACTTTTCTGNGAAGAAAATGAAATTAACTGTTTTAATTATTCAGAAAATATATTTTAGATGCCAGATGCTTGCACTGAAACACCAAAAATATCAAATAAGGGTGCAGGTCTATGGCTTCGTCGTAAGAATCCTGCAAAATGGGGTTGTATTAAATCGACCAGCCAACCTGTTTGGTGTATTGGCTAGCTTATCGAGCCCTATATCGAATCCCGCGTTGTGCATGGCTATTTGTGATTGTCCTTTCATATTAATTAATCACAATAAGCATTGTTCATCGTCGTTAAATGACCCATCAGCTGTCGATACGACATTAAACACCACATAACGTCATCACCATCAACCGACGATATGTTCAAAATTAGTTGGGGAAGGTGCACCTTTTATGAGCACAATGTGTTCAGCGATTGTGAAACTATAAGTATAGATAGTCAGACAAGGCGATCATTCGTATCAAACTACTTTAAATAATAAAAAGGCGTATATTCTGCCACAGATATTTTTGGAAAGTGTATAATATTATCTAAGACTACTGTAGGCCTACTATTAAATTAATCGCACACTTATGTGCATTAATGTCGACACACCACTCCAATTATTTACGACTCTAAAACTTAATTGATCTAAATGACAGGAAATAACTAATGTATAATGGAACTTATTGTAGCTCTATTAGATTATTAGGTTTATGGTCTACGGTTCTGACAGTGAAAGTGTAATGGAGACGTTTAATTTTGCCACTCACTCAACACACAGCCGTTAATGGGCTCTTTTACATACAACACTTATTGATGAGTCCCTACCGGCATACACCTACGTACATATGTTTATATGGAGCGCTTCACAGGCAGACTCCTACGATAACACCTTATACTCAGGGCATGGACTCAGCTCCCGAGGTTTGAACCCTGAACCAGAGACCTTTCAGTCAGGAAATGAGCACCCTGCCATTATGGTAACCTGTCGGGTTACTGTATTGGAAGACAGCCCTCGCAAAAACTTATTCAATCTTCATCTAAGTTTGTCTTTTTCCGCAAAATAGCCTACAGAAATAACACTTTATTAAGGAGGTGTAAAAACAGTGCAGATGCGTCTTTTGCATTTATGAGTTTATAAAATAACCGTGCGTGAAATAAGAAACATGATTCGTATCTTATTATGATTTCACTTAACATCCACTACATTTCAGTTTCTGTGTTAATACGTGCACGCAGTTAGTATGTGTTAGATCCCAGTACGTTATCACACAACAACCAGCCTCTTCGGAAGAAATCGAATCCTCTCTCCTAAGGCGGTGGAACTCATGTCTCGCACACCTTAGACACTAAGGACGGCCAGTGGACGAATCGTCTCTTTGTGAACAGGTAACTGCGTCTAAGATATACACGTCACTCTGCGAGCAAATTAATTTTGAGGTGATTATTACTCCTGAACAAAGGCGCATTTTCATCAGCTCCTAAAAGCGCATCCAAATCGGTGAGTCGCACCTCAATGTTCTTTCCTTGTTGTAATACTACTACATAAAGAAGAGCAACATACTTCCAAGTATAGGCTGCTCCATGATGATGACGTATGTTTGACGTCCCATCAACACACCCTGAGTCATTAGGGACGTTCAACCATTTATTATCATATTATTTATTATGATAATAATATAGAGCATTCACATTCAAAACAACTAATCCTTCCATGTGAATATAACCTCTTGTTGTATAGCCGTGGACCACTATATCAAACGGGCCACTTGAAAGTGGGATGTTGATCATGATGACATGTGATGTTCAACGTCCTAATGACACTAGACAGGTCACTTTAGGACGATGAATAATGCTTATTTTCATTAAAAGTGATACATGGAAATCACAAACATCCATGCCTTTCAGGGATTGAACGCACAACTCCAGTTGAAAACGGGGAAAAACATGTAACCCTATTGTAGTATAATGAGGCATATAGTGTTATGGCCATTTGACATACCTTTTTCATTTTTATTAACTCTTACTTTCAGCTGTGTGTTGAGATAAATACACATTTCAACACCCACTATCATAAACTTAAATCAAAATAGAAATGTGAACAGCCTGACATCTCTTAAAAAAATATGGTCAGATTCACCCGCAGTACAGGTATTGGTCGTAAAAACTAATAATAATAATCTTCAGTAACAGCAATCGTGGTGCAAAGTGTAACTCAAGTTACATTTTCGACAAGCAAATTTAAGGTTTTGGTTACTCGTGTACGAAGGCCATCATATATTTTGGTAACACCTCTCCAGTCTACACACGCTACTCCATTCCGCTCTCTGATCTTTTGTTTTTCTTCTCCGTTGTTTCTACAACCTATATAAGATTCAAGATTCGACCAACATTTTCAGTCTTACCCTGTTAGAATCGAAATCATTGTTACCACACAAATAAAGAAGAATAACGCATCTTAACTTCAGAAAACTTACCAAACTTTCTGTCTTATTTTATTGCAAACTGGTAAAAAATATTTTCAGTTAATGACTAAACTTNAACACATTCGGTGTTAAAACACGTCAACAGATCTATTTTTTTAATGTATATAAATTGTGTAGAGTTCAAGGAGAAATTATTTTGATAGGTAGTTTCCAAACGATAAGCTATATATTTTTAAGTGATACATCTCCTTTATTTGTCAATTGCAGTATCCCTGTTATTTGTTTTGTTATTGACAACTAAAATTAAGTACTTTCGCAATGCATTACTCACAAGGGTGACGTCATGGGGTATTTGGCTAAAACAAATTTTAGGAACACGTTTTTATGTTTTTTTCACCGAAGTGATGAATAACTAATATATTTATTTTGTTTACCTTATGAAGATTATTTGCACATTGATTTAGTTTTTTTCTTTCTTTTTGTAGTTTAAAAACATGTTTTGTAGTTACTTATTTCAATTTTATTTATATATTTTTTAAAATGTTACCGGTATATGGTTTGAAAACAAAAACAGTTTGCAAACTAAACAAAAATGTTTATTTATTCAGGTACATAATGCAACTTCTTTCCTTATACCTTATAACTATTTATACATGCTACAATAAACCTTTACAATACATAGGGTCGTATAAATTAAATAGCTTAATAAACAAAAGTGAATTGACTGAGCCTTAAACCCCAATCATCGGCATAGGCATTAGCTGCCTTAACAATGGGCCACCACTTCTCATATGTCTTCAATCTAAACGTACGGTTGATGTGCCGTCTGGTGCGCCGTAACGCGTCGGAGCCATTCGGGCGCAAGTTTCGATAATTAATTTTAGGATAACCAAAGCCCATTCAATGCAACGCTCGAACATGTGTCTTTGTATTTTCATCAGATAGTCCCTACCCCATCCCACCCCAAAAAAGCCAAATCCCCGATGATTTCACCGTGACCTCCCCTTGTCAGTGATACTTTAATAAACAATGATTTATTTGACCAAAACCAGAGATCTTTTGCGTACATAAATGTCCATTTCGAAAAAAAAGTGAACAAATATACCAGTAGAGTTAGAAAGTGCACTCCAAGTGACACCACAGGTTTATTTTAAACAAAACCAGTTTGAATAATTCCCCTCCGAAGTTCTGTTTTATAAACAAGGAGGTAATCCGGAATGAAATAAAGGTTAGATAAAATAAAGAAGCAATATGATGTGCACAAAGAAGGAAGGAAGGTAGCTTTTTTTTTAGGAGTAAAACGATGAATACGAAACCACAAAACCAGCAGATACGGATGATGGTGGGAAAGTTGGTTGCCCTTAAATAAGAGTGTGAAATAAATTCATTGGTGGCAATAAAAAATAGAGAACATTTCCAAGTTCAATAGGAAGTGTTGAGGAAACAGTTATGCAAAAGAGTATAGTTGTCACACTTCACGTATTTTCTACTGAATCTCCTTTAAAATGTTCTATTTCCCTACGTTTATATATATAAACGATTTGGCCAGTGGTGTTTAACAATAGGCTATAGATGCTACTACCTACAGTACCAGCATCGATTCTGTCATATCCAAACGAAGTGTAGCACGAAATTTCGTTTCGCTTAAAACAGTTACGTCTTTCAGGCTTTTGCCTGAAAGACGTAGCGAATTTAATTTTTCGTAGCTTGGTAAGTGAACGAAAATTGGCGTTTTAAGCGAAACGAAATTTCGCGCTACACTTCGTTATGACAGAATCGATGCTGGTACTGTAGGGCAATTCACTAACCTGATACACTACTAACAAACTGGCATTTTTTTCATTACAGTTTAATTAGTTTATTGCACTGACGCTTTGCCACTTTTTAAGTTCAGAAATGCCTCCAAACATTAATAAATGAGAAAAGTATACTCTTAGCGGAGTACACTGGTCTTTCAAGTGCGTTCACTAAACTTTAGTTGAGTAGTTGTTGCTTTAAAGTTTTGTTCAAAACCTAGCATTTATAAATTATTAAACAAAACATATTCTTGAAACTTTGCTGTTTCGATTTAAAATTAGTAACCCACAAACTTATCAAAGACATACTTAAGTCCTGAAATTTAGAGGTTGGACGGGTGAAACTCTATTGGGTGTTGAAATTCTACGTATTCAGTTTCATTTCATACTCGNAATCAGTGATCTCGCAAACCCCCATCGACAATCTAAGTCCGAATCCATTTCAATTTAGCGATTGCAGTAGGTGAAGTTACCCACATACGATTATAAATTTGATATGAATGACCATGAAAATATCCATTGCTAATTCCTTTTGAATTATTGCCATGTTTCAATTTACAAGTTGACCAGGTTGAAATTATGTTGGGAGTCGCAGTTCTGCATTTTGGAGTTCACATTTTAAATAAACAGTCAGTAAAGCTCCAGTGGTCAAAGTGACCAAGAATTGCCTCACATTGCCTTGAGCACCGCAATCAGTGGATTACGGGATCGACTGAAGGTTTGGCACTGGCTGTCCTCACGTGTTTCATCACCATTGCACGAAGACGACGTAAATGGCCCAGGAGATGTCGATGAACGTAAAATAACGCACCATCATCCTAAAAACCATGCCAATTGATTAATATATTGCTGAAGCTAATGTGGGCTTCTTCGAAAGTTTTCCCTTAGTTCATAAATGTGAATTATCCGAAAACAATAGTATTAATCGACCAGTTTTAAATAAAATTGGCCTGAAAATTTAGCCACAATACCTTACAGCTCCAAGCTTAACGATGATCCTATATTAAAATTCTGTAATCATGTGCCACTCTTATAAAAGGCCGAAATAGAATAAATATGCATAAGGTAAGCTCAACAAATCCATAATAGTAAGCATATTTATTTATAGTTTCCAAATTTCAAAATAAAAATAAATGTTTAAACGCTTGTTAAAACTATTAAGACTAATTGTGTCATAATGCCCAATAGTTGTTTTAGTTTTTTTGAAAAAAATTATAAGAGCAGCATCTGCATTTCACTTAATTCCGTAAACTCTACTTAATTCCATTACACTAAGGTTTATAGGTTAAATACAAAAAAACAAAACAAAATAACTTAAATCACATATCGTACATATTCAAAATCCCTCAAAAGAATCGGTATATAAATACATATTTACACACATACATACTTAAACACACACCTGCTTTTAAATAGTTTTCCTTGAGCATGACATAAGAACAACTCCAACAGGGCTTCATAATAATCACCTTTGGATAAAATAGCCTCTTGATAGCAACTTCTCGCTTCCAAATTCCTTACTTAGGGTAACGACAGCTTTTGAGTGCTAAGTACTATCCAATGGTCACATTAGTGAAACCATTTAAGACTATCCCTAATTACGTGAATGCAGTTACATACAGTATTACGAAATTACATGAGTCATGGTGTTAGATGAATTTACCCT
Organism: Machilis hrabei; assembly: GCA_003456935.1. Taxonomy (NCBI): domain Eukaryota; kingdom Metazoa; phylum Arthropoda; class Insecta; order Archaeognatha; family Machilidae; genus Machilis; species Machilis hrabei. The sequence continues at coordinate 14,446 of KZ869322.1, read as the reverse complement.
TCTAGACGTGGAATTATTAAATTAACTGTTACCAAAAACGTGACACTGTCGAGTTCATACCTGGGACTATTTCAATTACTAAAATGTAGGCATTTTCAAAAAATTAAATATGTTATGTTTTAGGTTCTATTTAGATAATCTATTACCTGTTCTTCGTATGGGTTGTACGAAACATTATTACAAAAGCTTCCTTTTACTGTACTGCACTCAGTATTGCATTAGACTGTAAATATTTTACCATACACCTAGCGTATCTACGCTTGTAGTGACTGAAATTACATTAAATCTTTCTTTCATTTTCTAACACACACACAATGTACTATCATCACACTTAGTTTCTGGTCCATAAGAATCAAGCAGATAGTGAATTAAACAAAAATAAATTCACGCATATAGATAACACTGATCCCATGCAAATAACATCAGAAGTCTTAAGTAATGAACAAGGTAAAAATGTCAAGTTTATTTAGTAATATAGCAGCCGGTTGAAAACTGAATGTGACGTCAAAGTTTTATTTAGAAATTATGATGTATTTAATGTCNAACCCCTAAATCGTAGACAGCTATCACGCCAATGACTTAATATAGGAAGGCATATGAAAGGCTTACTACTATGATTTTTTACAATGCATTTTCTGATGTGTAATGGAAAGTAAAGTTGCGTTATCTTAAACTGGTTAACGAAAAATCCATTATCTTCTAAAGATAATTGAATTTATACGTGCTTCATTTCTTAACATTCAAAAATTCTAAAACAAATGTTATTTGAGGGTTGAGTCTAAGTTGTATGATCATAAGTCAAATAGAAAAAAAAAGTAAAGCTGTCAGACCGTAAATAAGATTCTACTTTCCCATTTAGATTATCATAAAATATTCTTGATATGTAATATATTATACCACACTGGAGTAGGATCAGCGGCTAATTGAATTTCATTTGACCTTACTGCTAATATATATATTTTCTCCATTTACACCAGATTTAATGTCCCTGAATAAACCAAAAAAAATAGCCGACCTACTTGGGATAGTGGTTAGCACAGTGCACCCTGGAACGGGAGGGAGGTTGCGGGTTCAAATCCCGCATAAGGCATGGATGTTTGTGCTGTCTTATCTGTGTGTGTTGTTCATAGAATTAAGTTCACCTTCATTGATCACAATAAACATTGTTTCATCGTCCCTAATGACCCATAGTGTGTTGATGGGACGTAAAACACCTTATCATCATCATCATCATCCAAAAAAATATACACACTTTGCACTGAATCCTAAAAAAGTGCAGATGCCGGAAAAGCAAAAACAAAAGAGTAAATATATACAGTATGATTCATAAGTGATGTTACAATCTTCTATGGTAAGTTCATGGGACCAATACAAATCGATATTCAGGAGTGACATTATTTTTTAATATACCCATTTTCGAGATATTTATTTTTTTAAATGTGATAAATATAGCAACGCTGTAAAAAAACATTTTAGTACGTTTTGTTAAACACACGTTGTTGTTCCCGAATGGCTCAGGGGGTAGTGGTTTTGCTTCTTTCTCGTACTTCGTGTCCAAGGTGTATCGGGTTCGAAACTCCTATGCTCCAACAACTTTTTCTCAGTCATGTACTAGGGTTAACTTGAACGGATTGAACAGATTAAAAGTTGAAAGGTTTAAAGATTTGAAAATTGAAACACATTATTCACAAATGATGTTCTCGTAGAGTAGTTACCTTTTTTTAGCGTTTTCAAACTAATCAAAGTAATTTTTATTAGCTCCATTGACTTTTTATAATTCCTTCAGCTTTATTTAAGTTATTCAATGAAAATAATTATGTGTCCAGATCTCTTGTTAAATTCTATACTTCATCTTTTNGTGGAATTTCTAAAAAAACTTTAGCTTACAATATACAAAATACTGAATTACTCATAGATCATATTTTTATTAAATACCTTAAGTAAAATATGTGATGAAGAATAGAATATGATGATGGTGATATGTGGTGTTGACCGTCGTATCGACACCTGATGGGTCATTAAACGACAACGAACAATGCTTATTACGATTAATGAAGATAAATGGACAGCTAAGGTATGATTAAATTCTGACATTAACTTGATATAGCCACTTTTAAATACGCCACTTTTAAAACCCCCACGAAGACACCTGCGATCGTACCTTAATATGGAGAGCTACACAGTCAGACTCGTATGATAACCCTTTTTACTCAGGGTACAAGTCAGCCCCGGAGTTTGAACCTTCCGATCAGGAGGCGATAACTCGACCAATAAAAATCTGTCATTTTTCATATTTGAGTTCTATCCTAAACCCATATTTTTAATGCCCAAACTATCAATGTTTAAACGCCTGTGCAACGTCTCAAACAACTGCTGATAAAGTTTATAATGTAACTTGCACTTCTAAAATCAATATCGGTTACCAAAACACCACACTGCTTTGTGTAATGGTCAGAGTATCCGGTTCTACATCATTAGTGTTTGTGTTCGACTCCTAAATATAGGCCTATACATCATCCCTACTAACACACTTTTCATATGGTCAGCAATTTCAGCAAATTTGTTCTTAATATGTATATTACACATATAATTAATATCTCGATATTATTCAACATATTTCTTAGTATACATCCACGTTTTGAGATGTCAATCAAAACTAATTCCTGATCTCAGATACTGGGAAAGGAGTGGTCACTATTCCGGCTGGTGTAACTTGTTCTAGTTCTTCTCTTCTCACTGACAACAAGAACTATCAAAGCCTCTAATGGGAAGGCCAAACCAAGGTCTTCTTTAAATCTACCTCAATCAGTGTGTCGTAGTACGTATTGGAAGTGATCCAGAATTCATAATATATATATTTTATTAGTGTTTAAAATCCACGCCCTTCCAAGTACCTTTTGAGCTGCGGAACTAACTATAGTTAAGACTTAACAGAGTTGTTTTTAAAGAATTGGACGTTAAGATCACGTTAAAAACCTCTTCACTGAGTGGTATAAATCGCGTGTTTTCTTGGTTTTTGGTACTCATGAATTAGTAATCCATACTAAATAATAATTTGAAGGTAGAGTCGGCTACAGATTGTGCGACTAATGCTCTATATTATACAGTCAACCTGTGAAAAAATTACGTACAACAACTAGAAGCAAATTTTGAACTATTTTTATGTGAACTACAAGTTATGAATTCACATTTCGGAAAATGGACATGTGAAGTGTAGAACTGAGAATGGGTTTAATAGGCCAAGTTAATACGTAATCTTCCACGCGAATATTTCTATGGTAAGTTCATGAGACCAATACAAGTCGATATTCAAAAGTAACATTTTTTTAATCGCATATTTTTGTGATATTGAATTTTTAAAATAATGTGATACATATGGCAACACTGTAAAAAGAAACATTTTAGTATGATTTATTAAACAAAAGCTGTTGTTGAAGAATGTTTTTCAATTTTAAAATCTTTACACCTCTCAACTTGTAATATGTTCCATCAGTTCAAGTTATCCCTAGTATGTGACTGAAAAAAATTGTTGGTGCACGGGAGTTTCGAACCTGGTACAGCCTGGACATGAAGTACGAGAAAGAGGCAAAACCACTACCACTGAGCCATTCGGGAACAACAGCTTTTATCTAACAAAACATACTGAAATATTTATTTTTACAGTGTTGCCATATTTATCGCTTTATTTTAAAAATTTAATATCTCAAAAATGTGGCGATAAAAAAAATGTCACTCTTGAATATGGATTTTTATTGGTCTCATGAACTTACCATAGAAGTTTGTACCATCACTTACGAATCATCGAAATGTATAGGGCATATTTGTTTTACGAACAGTTGACTTTATTAATACAGTAGCGTTTTTAAACACCATATTACGTAACAATTTATATTTTCAGAACGTAATGAAATTAATTTTTCTGTTGAAGCTCACAATAGAAAAGATTCAAAACTATGATTAAGAAACGTGTGTATCTATAAGGTTTCGTATTTTCATATAATTTGCGTAACATTCCAATGGCTTTAATGGTTTCAATAGTTTGGATTTGAACCCGTATAATGTATGATAAAATAATACACCGTTTGATTTGAGCACATTATTTGGACAGTAATTAATTGCTTCTCTTGGCTCTTGCATCAGTGAAATTGTCAATGCCGTGACTACGTTAAGTTATATACTACTTTTCAAATTCCACCACTCACATATTCCTAATTTAAAAGAGGTCTCATTTAATCTGCGGTTGTCTTTGAAGCCTTTTCAGATACGTTCAATCGATTGCATTAATGACGTTTACGGTTCCCGTTTAAATGCTAAGTAACAACTCTTTCAACTACACTTGTATGGACTAATAACACAGTTAGCGAATACCTTTTATAGACTAGGGCCAAGTAACACACAATAAGCCTAACCATGTCATTTTTAGAGGGTGCAATTTATTCTTACAGATTTTAAAAGCTCTTAGAAACTAAATTCACGTGTNGATTTGACTGCGGCATGCAGGAAACTTTCCCTGGATTTTGTTTCACACAAGAGCTTGACGATTTTAGAAGTATTGTTAGAAGTTTCTTCAATTGTTCCGCAAATCAAGTACATGAACTTGATTTGTTCTAATAGAAAAAGGCTTAAGCTAGAAATTTAGCAAGAATCGAGTATAATTATAAGNAACGATCATAGTTTTTAGTGTGATCAAATTAGTTTTTATATAATCCACAACTGCTTCAGAGGTAAGGCAGTGTAGCTCATAATAATAAATAAATCAAACAAAAATGTTTTTTTTTATGAAGATGGCTGACAGCAAAACAGTAACTAATAACCAATTAACTACGATAAAGAATGGCACAATTACAATTTTTTTACTAAATATAAACTTACCGTTCGATGTGTAAAGTCAGGAAGAACAACTGTCACTGTAAAACTTCTCACAAGTTTGGGGTTCGGCTTGCGAATTCTAATCGAATCCCGTGATCCCATTTCTTGCTTTAACTTCACATGAATAAGGTTTGGCACTTTAGTCACAAGTGATAAACGTCTAGAAAGCTTGCGCCCAATTTTTTGACGTCTAGAAATTTTCTGCTCAGGAACTGGATTTAGAGTTGTTGAATTAACTTCCATTGTGGTTGCTACGCTGTTATAGTTATGCCATCACAAATAAATGTCCCTAAGAAACGCCTTTCTTGGTCAGTATGAAGTCAACTAGTTTGTTTGTTACATACTTAAATTTTTTGTAACGTTTTTGTCATTTATTTAATTTGGAAAATTAAATATTTAGAACACACACACACTGTTGCTTGTCAATTGCCACTGAATGGCACACACAATCACACTGTTTAGTAATCTAAAATTGTTATCAGTTACTGAAAATGTCAAAAGTCTCGATGTTTTTACTATAAATAAACGACAAATGACGTTAAATTTTGTTTTAAACCTAAAATATTAACTTATAAACACAAATGCACTTCTGTTCCACTGAGTCACCAACACGACAGCGAGAAGATAATAATTTTGTAAACTAACAAGCCAGTAATTCCGTAGTTAGCACATGTATTGCATTAGCGTCAAGAAAATGACACAGTCCACGCGCCACACACTTTCCGAACATACTGCTTAGTCGTTGTTTACATTCACCTGTTCAAATGAATTCCTGCAATGTGGTTGGCGAGTTGTCTGCGCAGGCGCAGAGCTAGATTTTCATCTGGTTGACTTCTGATACCTGGCACGTCTCATCTCCTCCTGGTGTGAATGAATTTGTTGTTTTGTACTGACTGGTATTTGGGATATTTTCTGTAGTAAATACATATGGAATAATAATACCCCACAAATGTTTTATTTATCGAATATGGTATTACTGTTTTACTATGTGCTTCTATGAATCATAGGTAAACATCTCCATTCTGCACACATTTTCGTACGTATAACCTTGCACGAAAATTAACAGTATTAAAATTATAGTGTTTTTTCCCACAGCAATGTTTAATCAGAGCAAGGTTAAAAAGGGATACTGCTTTCATTTAAATTGGCCACTTTTAGTGTCGTTAAACATAAAAGCAGTTACTATTTTGTTTTTAACATTTTTAAAAACTATTTGTTTGAAATACTAAGCAGATTTGTGCAATTGTTTTTATTTTATTTTATTGATTGACCACATAGGCTAACTGGTTTCTACTCCAAATAACATTGTCATAATGGATTATTGGAGAACTCCATATCAGAGCAATACTTTTCTCGCATTAAATACTATCCAGGAATCCAAACTTACACATAGTTCGATATTCAAACAAAAGTGAATTAAAACGAAGGTACGCTCGATAGTAAAGCTACTCAAATTTCGACTTTGTAATGAATATTTTTTTAGAATTTTCGTTTTAGCTTTCTTCATTTTTTCCTATCTGTTGTTCCAGATTAATAGTAAATCATTCATTTATAAAGTTCACACGGTTCCATTCGAAAACAAAAGCGATTATGTATGTTCTTTGCACTTCATTAGCTACTTACACGATCTTTCTGTATGTGAGGTAAGATTTGTACACAAAATTATCGTCAAGGTATATATTACAGAAAGATTCGTATTCAAAACGTTACTTCTAAATCTTCTGAACAATCAGTTTTAGGATTTTACGTCAATAACTTTGATCGGCTAGGACTAAATCTGAAAAGTTTTACGGATACAACAATTATAGTCAAAATATAAGTCCTAACCAAAATTAGAATATATATAAAATTATAATAAGCTAGTATTTGTATCCTGAAATGCTGTTTTTGTTGTTGTTGATTTTAAGGAAATTTTAGAATTAGTCACATAACTCAATCTACAACTGCTAGTTAAATCGCCTAATTAAAATTCTCCATATTCTATATATTAATATTTCACAAATATTGGATCCATTTCGAAGCCGTGGGAAAGCCAATGCTGAATATTTCTTGCCCATTAGTATTTTAGTGGATTAAACGAATTCTAGAACAAAAACTTTGTAAGCATAGTCAAATATAAAAAATACGTCTGAAATACAAATACAGTTTTTAAGAAATCCGTTTAAGATCTAGTCTGACAGACATATAAAAGATTTTAAAAGTAAAAAAAAAATTATATTTATAGGCTACGTCTCTCGGATTATTAGTTATACGTATTACTTTACAATTTTGTTTGTATCACAAATTTGTACCAATTTTTTTACAATTCTTGAAAAGAAATTATGTTATCTATTTAATGAGTGAATACACGTACATAGTTGTATGTTTGAAGTAACTATCACTTGTTTTGACCTATCTCTTACCCAGTTAAAGAAAATACCCATCGTGTTTCAAAGTTTATAACATTTTCTCTGCAGTAAGATAGGACAGAACAATTAATAATTATCATGCATTTTCAACCATTAATTATTTCACTGGAATCAACCTTACCATTGTAGATATGTACTAATTATTTTGGTAAAGGCTTTATTTTGCGCACGTATGTGCATGATTGTGAAATTATACAAACATTACTGTTTCATAAAACTAACTCACTTACGAGATAAAGTTGTAATCATAGCTCTTTATCATGGATATACAGGGTATGGAAAAACAATTGAAATAGTTATTAAATAAAAATACTTCTAATTCATATGGAGTTGGACCACTATTTGCCTTTTGTATCCGTCTTGTAATGGACTCAGTCAAGTAAGTTCTGAATAGCCGACCTGCTTGGTCTAGTGGTTAGAACAGCGCGCTCTGCTCCGAGAGGTTGTGGGGTCGAATCCCGTGAAAGGCATGGATGTTAGTGATGTGCATTCGTCTTCATTAATCATAATAAACATTGTTCAGCGCCCTTAAATGACCCATCAGGTGTCGATAGGACGTTAAACACTACTCATCATCTTCAAGTTGCTTGAGAGATGTTGGCGGAGTGAGTATGCTTCTCGCTTTAAGTAACCACAGTGGCTCAATGATATTTAAATCTGACGATTGTGCTGGTAAGGGAAGGTGTTTACTTTCATCTTTATGTTCCTCAAACAAAGAAGTTCAGGTTATGTGATCGTTACGCCATATTTTTTCGGTTATTAGCTTTGTATTCGGTAATCAGATGTCCAGCAATTGGATGTCTACTGTAGATGTTGGATTTGTGTAGCTCTCGACGGACTGTTTTTGTGGAAACGGGGTCTTCAAGATGAGTTTTGAGATATGCTCTCATGTTTGCTGCAGTAATTTTATGATTTTTAGATACAGTCCTTTTCAACGTCCATCGATCACTTTCAGTTAGTTTTGGTTTTCTGTTTGCTGTTGTTGTCAATTATTAACGTCCAGCACTGCTGCTGGACACTGAAGGATATAATTTTTGCCACTGAGTAGAACTTCGGGGCTGTTGACATTTTGCTAGGCACAGCGCGGTGCTAAGTTGACTATTGAGTTGAAGCTTGAAGAAGAAGTGAAGTTGAAGCTTTGTGGTCCGCTACGAAGATGTTTTACTGGGCTGAAAGTTAATTTTGTTGCTCGAGCCGTCGTTGTCGTGATGTTGTCCTTTGGATTTCAGGTTTGATGTGCAGTTCGAGTTGGCTACTCGGTTTGGTCTGATAACAGCTGCACTAGTTGACCGATGAGAGTCTTGAGTGGGTTGCATTTCTTTTTAGAGACAAGCGCAGCCTTTGGTGTAGGACTGGTTTTGGATGGTTCGGCGCTATGATGTATACCGAGTAGATCCAGTCCTTTTGCTCGTAGTCGGTTGGCCTCTTTGTGACTTTCAAGGAAAACTCGGATGTATGTGGTCTGTCGTCCAAGTGCCTTGGCCAAAATACGCACGCACTTCTTGACTTTGAAGTGCTGTTGGACAAGCGTTCTTTTGATGACAGCTAGTTTAGTGCGAAGATTGACTTTTGTCAAAACCGCAGTAGGCACTAATGTCTGTTCATCGACGTGGCTTGGTGATGTAGTAACACCAGAGGTGGAAGCTGGAATATCTAACGTCTTCTTAACCTGTTTGAGAGGTTTGGTCGCGGCTGGATTAATTTTGGAAGCAGAGGCAGTAGTGAGTGACTGAGTTTGAGGTTCAGTTTGCGAGGCTACTGGTTTTGGTAGGCTATCTTCTCTAGTTCCAGCGTAGGTGCTCTCGATGACGTGATTTAAGCGTGCCTTTAGATATTTCACCAAAGTTTTCCTGGTCTCCGGTTTCATCAACGATGTGTTGATTAGTACTGGCATGATGAATTATACCGCCGTCGAGCTCTATAAGATCGACCGTAATGAAGTCCCTCATGATGTTAAGGCTGCTTATGGCTGTCAAGTCCACCATTTGGAAATTGGCGTCCCCTGCGTCCTTCTCAGATCATTTGGCTTTACCCATAGTTGATACGTCGTCTCTCCGAAAGTTTTGGTTTTCGGCTACTACAATTCCTTTTAGTACCAGGCAACGTCTTCTTATGTTTTGTGTATGACGTCATAACATAATGGAGCAGTTTTTGTCACAGATGCTCCAGCTAAACAGGTACAAATAATCTGTCGCCTCTGAAAAGTGACAAGTCTTCCATTGTACAATCCTTTCACATCAGCTTTTACTCCAAACAATCTGCAATGCACAAAACTAGCACTAAACAGCTTAAATAAACAAAATACAATCACAATAATGTCATTTCAGTGTATCCAATAAAAACAAGTTTATTCCTACAGTGTCTAATGTTTCTATTATGCTGTCCATCCCCTGTACATTTATGAATATTCTCAGCACACGATCGTAAAAACTGGTATGTACAAATGCTATTAAAACATAACATTAAGGAATAGGATAAACATCATTTTTAATACTTGAAACGTTATATTTTAATAAAAGTGTAACGTACTAGTTTTGACGATCATATATTGCAAATAATCAACGATATATGACTCTCGAAATCTTGAACAAGAAATACTTCCTCGTGGTTTAAGTTTTAAGCTTTTACGGCCGTTGTTTACATCGTTGTTCACTGTTTTGGTTGAAATGTCGGTAAATATTAGACTTAAAACATGGTATAACATCCCCAAAACAATGAGCAACAGTTCACTTCCTCACGACGCTCTTAATTCGTACACTTTGAATGTTGTTTAACAGTATGTTCACATGTGGACAGAATTAGTTTTCCTTCATTTTGAAATGTGAAGGTACTTGCACTTTATTTACAAACAACGGCCAAGCTAAAGTAATTTTTTATTTTTACCTTTATAAAGGCTAGAATATTGCCTTCTTATTATCATCGTATTTTTAATTTAACATAAAGATATTGTTTCAAAGTTACAAAATTATTTGCTGGACATTTAAATATCGTTGCATCTCCTAATGACCTACATCATGAAACTAGCGGTTCCTTATTATATTAAACATCCAGTGATAATGTATTTGACTTTTTCTGTAATCCATACTGCTAAAACATATTTTACACTTTTGGTTTGAAATGCAGGGAAATTCCATTATGAATATTTTAGAGTGTGCTCTCATGTCCTGACACTAAGTCTTTTTTATCTGTTTTATAACTTCGTGAGGAGAATAGACTACACCGGAAAGCGGAAATTCACTTCAGAAAACCAGAAATGGGAGTGACTTGCGACCCTTTTTCAGCCTTTCGATGTTGAGTTTTTCATAGGAAAAGTGCTTACGGAAACACTTTTTCCTGCTATCTCTGTCAGAATACCTATAAATATGAGCTTTTAAAGAGGCAAGTCATGCACTCAGACTTGCTAACGACTTTGTAGACAAGATTTTCGTTTTGTTTTGTTCGAAGTTGGTCAGTTTATGATTGCAAGGCTATCAGTGTATGTGTATGTTTTCAATGTATTTAATGAAAATTATGAATTAAATAGATTCATTTTTCATATTACACTCAACTCCCAATTCCAAAACTACCCTCCTCACTAAAGGTATAGTGCGGTCCAAAAGTCTTGAAAACAATTCATAATTATTGGGAAGTTGCCTTTTGGAAAAACGCCGGAACACGTCAACTTTATTTTTTTGTTATAAGTATTTGAAACATAAACATTTATTTTTCTCCACTCTCCCATCATTATTTTAAATTGCAACCTCAGTTTTTTCCTCCAGAAACAAAAACTACTAGTTGTTCTGAGTTCAGTGATACCCCATAAGTGGGGTCTAAAGTAAATAGTTTTCAAGACACAGAGGTTCAAACATCCAATAAACGATAATTTGTGTACTTTAATTATTTCCAATTAATGTTTGTAGATGTTTAAGCAAAGGTGTGTTGCAATATTGCAACTTCAAAACAGAAACAACAAAGCTGTAAAATAAGCTGCTGGAAACAAAACAAATTTATAGTACATATCAGTGAAGCATTTCGTTAGTAGATGTTTTAGTGTGGCGTTCCTTGCGTAGTAGAACTATATTTGTGCGGTAAAATAGTTCGTTACTTGTCTGAAAAAAAGAATTGATATTTTTATAATGATCGGGCATGGTGAAAATATCAGATAACAGAATGGAGTATTAGTTCTTTTTAGTTAAAACTATCCTGACCAGTTAATAACTCAGCCATGCGTGAGTAAAATTGCCAGAAAACTCGAAGAGACTGGACAAGCGCGAGATATTCAACGCAGTGGACGCCGTATATACTGTTGATATGTGTTGGAAGTACTGGATGATCCTCACACATCGAGTCGACAAATTTCTTCTCATCATGGCATTAGCCATTAAACAGTTCAGAGAACTCTGAAAGAAGAAAAATACCATCCCTATATAATGAGACGGGTACAAGAACTTAATGAAGATGACGGTGATCGGCACCTTCAGTTTTGTGAAGGTATGACGGAAAAGTTCAATAATGAACGGTGAACCTGACTTTCTTGACAGACTTATTTTAGCAATGAAGCTATATTTTGTTTGAACGGGGACGTGAACAGATACAACTGCTGGTTCTAATCCGATTAAAATCATCATTGGTCGCAAGTTACTCATACACAACGTCGACAGAAATTGAATGTTTGGGCTGGTTACGTGAGGTGTCATATTTTAGGTCCATATTTTCTCGATTTGACTCCTAAATGGAGAGATGTACTTAGATTTTCTTAGTTTCGAACTGATACCGGCTTTATCCCAAATATTCCCGAACGATGCGGACCCAGATATTCCTAGCCTCAATATTTGGTATGAACATGACGGTGCGCCACCACACTTTGCAGCTCCCGTTAGGCGGTATCTGGATGAAATACTCCCCAGCCAGTGGATTGGCAGGCGTGGACCTGTGAATGGCCGACCCGGTCCCCTGACATTTATTCCCTTGATTTCTTTCTTTTGAGATATTTAAAGGCAAAAGTACATCGGAGCCGACCCAGAAATCTTCAAGAGCTGAGAGAAAGGATAACTATTGAGTGCAGTGCGTCAGAGGTAATGTTGCCGAAGAATTTCACAATCGTATTTTCTACTGCCAAGAGAGGCAAGGGTGGCAGTTTGAACATTTAATTCGATAGGTTGGTAGGATGTATTTTCTTTAACAATTGTTTATACATTTTCACTCTATCGAGATTGTTTTATTTATACCAGATACTTATCACTTCAGCTTTAACGATTGATTATTAATAATTCCCTGTGTTTGTGTAACAACAAACATCACACATTATTGGAACCTTTGCTTGTGTGAAAAAACCAGGGGTTGAAAACAATTGAAAATTAAATGCGAAATATCGTTCATGAACAAAAACATTAGGATCGTTATTATTTTGCTCCTCGAATAAGCATTATTCTTAAACCAATTCCATTTTGCTCTTTGTAAAGATATCGTTTAGAGATTCTTATCCTTTAGATAACTTGATTTTGTTCACAAATATATTGTTCTCAAAAGGACAAAGAAGTTGTTCTGGCACTTCTGCGATCATAATGTGCTAATACCTTAATTATAAATTTATAAATGTCAATTATAAAGAAATCCCACGTATTTCTTAGATTCTGTTCGAAGTTATGGCACTTAACGGTTAAGGTAATTTCCACTGGCACATCACAACGGATTTGAACCGTTACCATCAGCACTCAAGAAATGCTTCAGGTGTCTATTACAAGTTTTGCCCTACACTGTCACTTTGGTTGTGTTATATTACAATAAGTACAGGATATACAAAGGGTATATACCGATGTAACATGGTTGTGCTTTGTCTTCCAACAGTTTTCACAACTCAGGTGTGATGGAGAGTCCCTTCATGTCACAAAGACGCCTCAGGATAGACCCCTATCCAATGTTGCCACTCACGCAACATGAAGTCGGAGGTGGGTTCTTTTATATCGGACACCTACCGATGGGACCCCATTTAACGGCTCTCCTGGAAGACTCCTACGATAATGCCTTACATGTGGAGTGCTACACAGGCAGACTCGTAGGATAACCCTTTATATCCAGAGCAATGAGTGTGCACCGGGAATCGAACCAGAAACCTCCCAAACGTCAGCGTTTAATGGAGGAAACTGTTCTTCGAAGATACAGAACAAAGGATAAATTAAGGACGGACAGACATGAAGTCCCCTCATACCAATTTCATGTTCCCATAAACTTAAATATCAGCACATACACATACATTTCGACAGAACCCCCCAAACAATACTGATATTGGCGGCACGAACTTTCAGATTTTATTATATCCAACAAAGATAANCATTTTCCATGATCGTCTTTTGAAAGTTAAGGGTATGGAGCACTCTTAATTGNACACACTGGGCATAAAATATATAGCAATATATTAAAGCGCATTTACTACAAAATACTGCAAACTTACCAGGGAACACAGCGTGATATCATATCTGCAATTAAATTAACTCACAATTACTTATACTTATATACAGCGATCGCAAGGCACTATGAGTTGCAAATTTCCATTTGGTTGGACTTCTCCTTTTCGTTATGCAACGTTGTACACTGAGATGTCATCAGTATTTTTGTTGTCTAAATTGCAGGAGTCCTGCAACTTTTTCGAAATGATCATTCATTTTTTGTTCTTTCGTAAGAACGATAAGAAAAACATTCTGCACATGAACAAATCAATTTGTTTCTATTAGGTTGAGCAGAATGTTATTGTTCAGTTTTATTTTGGTTTTGTTCTGAACAAAATTTTTACGCTAACTTAATTCTGGTTTTAGTTCGGAACAGAACATTACAGAACAAAAAACATCTGTTCCAAGATTTGCTCTTTTCAACCCCTGAAAAAACAAGTCACAAATTAAACATTTGAAATAATTAAAGTACACAAATTATCGTTTATTGAATGTTGGACCTCTGATTCTTGAAAACTATTTACTTCAGACCCCACTTATGGAGCATCACTCAACTCAGAACAAATAGTAGGTTTTGTTTCTGAAGTTATAAAATGGAAAATTATTAACAATTTAGTATTTTAAAACGTCAATTGCGCGTGCATTCTGGTCGGATGTGAATATTAAATTCAGCGTGCAAAGTCTATCGGTAACAGTTTAGTTTATTACAATTGGCGATTCACACCTGGAAGATGCCATTGATAG
>KZ869321.1:46173-63814 GCA_003456935.1 Machilis hrabei | reverse complement strand
TATATACATGGCGACACAACATATTTTGGCGAAACAAATTTGTATTTGGCGAATGGAGTGGCGAAAGAAAATGAAAAGCCAGAGCAATCACTGCTTTATAATTATCTGAATATATTACTCGTTTCTAATATATCAAACAACACGATAAAAACAGATATACAGTAACATCTCATTAATAAGTTTTCCCGGTAAAACCTTTTTAATTTAGTTCCCAACAATAACCTCATACGAACACTTATCTGTTTCTCAATCATACCTTGTGCTTTCATAATGGTTTCCATTTCATATGCTTTTCTTTTCATGCATCATTTGTCAAGAATTTTGTGACTGCTTCATGTGAAGAAAGTGAATAAACATGTTGGTTTTTAGTGTCAGTTGCTGTCAGTCTGACTCTACCTCCTCTTTTCCCTCTCCCTTGTTCAGTGACCGCTAAAGATTCCAAAGGACCCACCCTCCCTCTTTCCCACTTCACTGGTGGGCTTGAAAGATACAAAAACAGGTTTATTTATTGAAGTTTAGAGCAGTGAGAAAACTCGCCTGTCAAAAGGAGAGAAGGAAGGAGTTGGAGGAGGGAGACCTCTGCTGTGTGAGTGAAGGAAGATGACTCATCCTTTTGTATTCAACAGTTCGTTTTTGCTGTACCCCTTTTTTTGTCTGGTTTTACCTGCCAAATGACAAGGTGGATATTTGAGGCAAATAAAGGACTGAATTTAGTTTCACTTTTTTTCGATCAATTTTCTCAGTTCCCTTTTCACTCCTGTCCTCCTTTGATCTTTCTTCTACATTTCTACTGGAGGGGTGGTTAGCTTGTGTATGTTCTTGTTCTTTCCAAGCCCTTAGCAGTGCCAAGCTGGCATTGAGGAGAATTGACGGGGGTAGAGCAGAGAAAATAGCAAGCAGTTTAACTCCCTTTCACGGTTCTCATGCATTACCTTTTCACCATCTGCTTTTTTAATTAAATGCAAACCAATATTGGGAATGGAATGCTGAAAAAAATTGTGTGTAATCTCAGCCGCACCCCTGATATCAAGCAATTCTATCACGAAAAAAAGTGCAGCTGGCTTAGAATTGAAGAAATATGGTATTAATGTTTTTTAATTTGATACGATTTTTCTGTCACGGCCCCTCGAAAACGTTAAAGAGATTTTACTGTAATTGGGATGAGTAGACAAAATGCAGTACAAATAAACATTACCTATGACTGTAGCTTTCATCTGCTCAATAGTTGGTATAATGGTTAAAGACTCTAACTATCAATCTCGGTTAAATCAGTTTCAGTTTATATCTCAATGGTATGTTATACAGGCATACCCAGATCTATGTCACTAGATTCCAGACTGATGCCGTAAATAAAAAATGTCCGTAAGTACTGCCTTTTTTTCACTTATCAATGCATGCACTGCAATCATCACATATGCTCATAACTGACGCAAATTAAGAATTTGTGACCGACAGGTTGGCCTAGTGGTTAGAGTGCTCGCCTCCTGATCGGGAGGTCCCGGGTTCAAATCCCGGGGCCGGCTCCTAGCCCTGGGTAAAAAGGGTTATCCTAGGCGTCTGCCTGTGAAGCACTCCACACTAAAAGGTATGATCGTAGGCGTGTTCCGGGAGGCACGTTAAAGGCGGNTCCCATCGATAAGTGTTCGATGTAAAAGATCCCACCTCCGGCTATGTGTCGGCTGAGTGGCAAAATTCAAAAATCCTGAAGCGTCATTACGACGCGGATGGGGTCTCCGTTAGACCTGAGATGTCATAACAGTGGGACCATAAACCAATAGCNAGCAAGCAATTAAGAATTTGTAACTAAAAGAAATACCACAGGCCAATGACACTAATAGGTGGAAGCCAATTGAGCACTAGATCATGCCGCTAAAGAGACGTAACTCCAAAGCAAATTTGGCAACTTCGGGGAATGGTGGCAACTCAAAATGTCTTTGAGTCCAGTGTCAGAAGTCAAAGAGCTGGAGCTCAGGGTATGACTGTACACAAAAAGAAAAACTGACAGACAAACCTAAAGCATTACAAAGCATGCGTCACTGATTTTTGCTTTTTAGTTCAACTCCTGAGTTTTGATAACAATAAAAAATTATGTTTGTTAACGACATGCATACAGATGAATACATTTTGTTCGACTTTGGTATTTTAAGGAGTTGGGAAGGAGTAAGTGGCACAAAATAAACAGTCCTTAATTGATATGATCACAGCTTACCTTTGGGAAAATGTCGAATCTCTCCTGAAATATTTGTGATTTTGCCGAAGAAGTCAAACTCTCTCTCGTAAAACTGTTTAGCAGGTCCAGACAATGAGGAAATTATGCTTTTAATGAGATTTTCCAGTGTGCTGTATAAAGCAGCTGTAAGTAAAAGAAAAAAGAACCTCTCACAGTGAATAATATTTAGGTATTTTTTTACTCATTTATTTTCTACTGACAGGCAATTTAAATAAATACCAAAGTACATAAGACCCACACGCAATGATATTTTAATTCTTTATTTTTACACTTCATGCATTATCAGCATCTTGTGACTATCGTTTCTTCATCCCTTCCTGATACTTCACTGTATTTAAACTATCACAATGTTTATTTAAAAAAAAGAAGGGTGAAATGCACAGCAAGAAATAACTACAGAAAACATATTTTAAGCTTCAAGAAAATGCTTAAAACATCTTTTATTTAGATTTAACAAGAAAACTTTTCAATAAGACAAACATTAAAAAATATGTTTCTTGCATATTGTACCAGTACCAAGGTTTTGCAAAACTAGCTTAGTAAAGCAAATTATACATTTTATTGATAGCTAAAGAACATAAATTCATAATTTTAGATCAAAACATTGATAGACAAAATGGCTATTTTAAAGAACTATAGTTTTTGGCCTAAATGCAAAAAATTCGCACCCCTACTGACATCCAAAGTATTTAATAGACTATGGAACACAAATGTGTTTTCAGTGGCTTATGGTTCTTGCATTTGGTTTTCATAGTTTGTTTGTACGTATCTGTCGATACAAATCAGAATCCCCCTTTGCACTTAACATTCGAGAGTTAATCTTGTGGCTCCTAGCCCTGGGTAAAAAGGGTTATCCTATGAGTCTGCCTGTGAAGTACTCCACACTAAGGTATGATCTTAGGCAAGTTCCGGGAGGCACGTTAAAGGCGGGTCCCATCGATAAGTGTTCGATGTAAAAGATCCCACCTCCGGCTATGTGTCGGCCGAGTGGCAAACTTCAAAATTCAGTTATCCTGAAGCGTCATTACGATGTGGATGGGGTCTCCATTAGACCTGAGATGTCATAACAGTGGGACCATAATCCAATAGCAATAGTTAATCTTGCATCGCAAAGTTTGATAAGACACAACTTACGATCCTTCTGGTGTCCTTCATCGTCCAAATACATGTTCGTCTGCATGTTCCATATCAACTGATGAGCAACAACTTGCGACTTCTTAGCAATATACTTGATAAACTCCGTCACGTATCCCATCTGTAAGAAAAACATGCTCAGAGTTCACGTATAATTTGATAACAAATTTGTATTGAGGCCGACACGTTCACATTTGCTCCAAAACTTACCGTATCGTGGCGAACAGCTTGAACGAGTTGTGGAATGTAAAAGAGAACGGCGTCTGCAGGATACGAACTCAAGACTCTCACTGCGTACTGTGCCGTTATGGGATGCGGAGGAAACTGACGCGAAAAGAAGGCCAGTGCACGAACGGGAGGTATTCGAGCCCAAGTTAATGCATGCGTAAGCTACGGGAAAGGGTAGTAAGATATTAAGACGCAATGTAAGTTAGCCAGCCGACACTAAAAAGGTTATTAACACAAAAACTACACATTAACTCTCACACTAACTGCCATATATGTCATTACAATAATAATACAACAGAGTAGGGCGTTCCCATATACGAAAAATGAAGGCATCACAAATAGCCGGGATTTATAAAAATATGGTATTGCTGCAATTATTATGGAAAATACAGGCATCGTCTCAGACTTAAAATGCTTAATCTATGAGACTCGCATTTAGATACTGCTTTGTAGTAACGATGATGATGATGATGAGGTGAGGTTTTACGGCTACTCGACACACATGGGTCATTCGAGCCGGTTTACATATCCAGTACTCACTATTTTTATGAAGGTGATGATGAACACTTTTTATTGAGACAGTGAATAACACCCAGCCCTAGCCAGGAATCGAACCTGGGACCTCCGGCGTGCAAGGCCAAGTGACTAACCACTAGGCTACCGGGACCGGCTTTGTAGTAACGAAAATACAAAATCTGTCTTTGCAGAACTGAGATGTTTCATGGGTATTTACACGGCATTTTTAACAAAATACTACATTTACTTTTTTTTTTACCACAAACAAACAGTATTTCTGCACTTTTTTTTGGGGGGGGGCGCAATGTACTACATTTCTGCTTTTTCAGCTTCAGTCTTTTTCTATTGAAACCAGTAAAATATATAATATTTTGTCTGAAGC
The DNA here is from genome assembly GCA_003456935.1 of Machilis hrabei. NCBI lineage: Eukaryota > Metazoa > Arthropoda > Insecta > Archaeognatha > Machilidae > Machilis > Machilis hrabei. The sequence continues at coordinate 59,324 of KZ869321.1, read as the reverse complement.
TGGAGTAAGAATTCATGTTTCAATAAATCAACTCTTGTACTGGGAGGAGAGTGTTACAATGTGTAACTATCGTTAAGTAGTGTGGAAAGAATACATTTCATTTTGTAACTGTTGCTTCTTTCTTTTTATTAGACTTTGTATTCATTTAATAATTTCTAATTATGACGAAATACAAAGACACACAAACATTTTTTTCAAGAACACAAAATAACAACAAAACATACACTGTTTTTCCAAAGTTTCTGGTCACTCACAGTCCCTTAAAAACTAAGTGATTCTACATATTCACCTCTGGAGCATCATTGAGAATTGTATCNGTNGTCACCAGATACTGAAGAGCATCAGGAATGTAAGACACGACTGTGGGATTGAGTCGAACTAAGCGTGTGACTTCCTGCTTCAAACTTGCAGCAGCATTCTTCAACCTGACCAAAAAATATATTCATAAAAGTCGTTATTCCAGTTGCAGAACACATAATATGAAACAGATGTTCAAACTTAACAAAACAGAACCTCAAAACGAAATGTGTAATAAAAAATAAATTAATAATATACAATCATCAGCAAAGATGCAATTTTACGTTATCAGTAAATTTTCATAAATATCTTTTTTACATTGACAATGAGCAAGCATATGACCCAGTAAGTAAATAAATTGAGTTATTACAGAGGTTATTTACATTATAAAATCAAATGAATTAAATTTTTTTGTTTACTGGTTCCCTAGGTTATACATTGATAAGGCAAAAAAAGTTACGTATGTTACACGGGTTTCATAAATACCATTTTACTAATAAATTTAGCTGGCACAATATGCTTTATCAATATTTAATAATATGGTAAAGGCCACCTCCCACGAAAAGATTTTTGCAAGAGTTTTATAAGATAATGGTGTTTGAGAAACGTATAAGAGCCCAAATCAAAGAATTTCTCAATCGATTTCTCTGCAATTTTAAACAGGACTGATCCTATCGAGTAAGAGGATTATTGTACAAGATAACCAATCACAGGCACTCTTGGAGCAAGTTTGCATCAGGTAAAAGTTTTTTTTTTTTAAACTCAGGTAACAACTACCAATCAAAATGTCGCTATGTTTTGTGTTTACAGAATTCATTAGATTGAAAATGAATTGTGGTGTTATGGACGACTTTAAAAAACAAAAACGTAAGTGTAAAATGCAAATACTTGATATTTAGATCAGTTTGGTTAGGTTAGGTAAGGTTATTATTAAAGCCTTATTCAAGAAAGTACATTTAAATCACAGTTTGCAGAAGTCGCAATCGCTGTTGATCTAGCGGGATGTTTGTGTTTACATTTCAATAGACAGGAAGCTAAACACAGTAAGGTTAAAAGCGAGTATATGAAACTGTTTTGTAAAATAGCATCGTGGGCTGTGCGCTTAAGATTATAACGTTAATTGCAAACAAGTTCCTCTTATGAAACTCTTTCAAACATCTTCTCGTGGGAGGTGGCCATAAGTGAATATTAACAGTTGAAATTTCGTAAGACAACTGCACTCTTGGAATTGCACCCAACGTGGAGATTGAATTTTCATTCAATGTGGGTTACAATTTGCGTACTATGTGGGGTTGTGAACTCTAGCCTAGGCTGAGAAAGGTACAACCCATCTAGCGCATCACTGAATTCACTCAAAGAAGAATAAGTGACACCGTTTAATAGTGTTTAAACACAATTAAACACTTAAATCTTCATAATTAACCTCTAAAATATGAAATTTACAATCAATTAATTTAACCCTATATTGCATTCTTGCATCACAATTTAATAGATCAAATTAATATCTTTTGGATACTCAAACACACCTGGAAGGTAAAAACACAGCCAAAGTTGGACTTATCTCCCACGCTAGACGAGCCATATCCCTCCATGCCTTTTCTGAAACGGCCTTTGACCNCCATGCAGCTATGTTATCTTCTCCAGGAATGGTCAGTTCAGCCTGNGACAGTGGATTGTGCCACACCACAAGAAATTCAATTTCCACGGCCTAGGAATAAAAATGTTCATTTTAGTTAACAACACAGTAGTTTTGATAAAGACATGACGACAACATATACAACAAAAAGGNACAGAAAAGATGTTCTATAATAACAAGAAAAGATGTCAAACTTACAATAAATAAACTGATATTAAATTTCNTATCACAGAGCATGACTGAGCAAGTCAATTCAGCATGTGTCAAANTTAATCTGTATAGGTCCTTTACTGCTTTTCCGAATCCTGCCTAATGCTCGTCTTTGTGTTCCATCTTTTTAGTAAGCTTGAATAGTTAATGGACTGCAAAGAGTTACTAATTTTATTTTCACTNAACGGATATTAGATTGTTTGACTTCTAATTTTTCTGTACGAACATGAGCCTGAAGTGATTTCTCACAAAGTCTTCTACCTACTTATTTTTGTTTATGCAAAGCAACTAAGAAAAGGTGCAAAACTAGGAAGAAATTATGTNNTTTCAAGGACTGAAGATTGTATGTGTCAGTAAAATCAGATGATGCCAGAGTTTACAAACTTGAGGTAATAAGGTAGAACTAAAGTGAGCTGTTCAGTTTGCAATAAGCTTAACTATATACAAATTACGAAGACATTTTGCTTAGTAGTATGGGCATTGTTACCAGCAGGNCGAACCAAAGATGCAAACCCAGAAAAACTGTGATCATGAAAACAACTATAAAACAGGCAAAGGTTCGAGACTGCATTATAATGTAAGCGCAGGTGTAATGACGTAATGACGGATCAGACACCGATCACATGAGAAGCTAGCTCACTTTTTACCGAGTCAAGAAGATTAAAATTGATTTTAGGAGCACCACCNCACGTGTGTGAAAAATATTCCAGAGTACAACAAATACGTGCCTTGTAAAAGTTGCTCTGAGGTGAAGTATTTCCTGGAGATAACAGTATGGACACTGTAGACGGGACAGGCTCTCAGGTTGGGAGATTTAGATTTCTGCAACAAATCGGACACAAAGTTGGTGACTTTGTTAATAACGGTGAACTGAATTCAAATTACTTCTGAACTGGATGGAAATACTGCCATTTTGACCAGAGGCATTTTATTCTGCCACACTGGAATGTGTAACTTTGTTGAACAGAAAAAGGCAATATAAACAGAACCAAAGACTCACCTGACAGTTTTACATGTCAGACTTCCTACACATTTGAGGCCCACAAGTGTCCCCCAAATGTACAACTTGACGCCCTGTGTATCCAATCATGAATTGGCTAAATTGGTACTCAAGATTTTGGCCAAATTAAGAAGCAGCTTCTTAAAGAGTTACCAATAGGTTCTGGCTGGGTTGTTCAGAAAGTAATGGCCCAATATTTTTTTTTCTTGGAAACTATTTATTCAAAATGTATGAAATTTACTTACAATATAAATGAATATTTCCTTTACATGAATATTTCCTTTACATGTTTTTCCACGTAATCTCCACCAACTTGTACGGCTTTACGCCAGCACGAAACAAGTGCATACATGCTTTGCTTGTACCAGCTCGTCCTGTTCACGTAGCCATGTCCGCAATGCATGAATAACGCCCTCGTCATCTTCTTACCTTGTCCCACGCAGTGCATATTTAAGTGGCCCCAAAAGATGAAAAATCAGAGGGAGCCTTATCGGGACTATAAGGGGGATGGGGGAGCACAGCCCACCCCAATTTGGCGATTGCTTCCCGGGTTTTCAGACTTGTGTGAGGTATGCATTATCGTGCTGGAGCAACATTTCTGCTGAATTCCTGTGAGGGTGAAATCGGCGGAAGTACTGGTCGAGTTTTGTCACGGTCTTAATGTGAGCGTCTGAATTGATTGTCTCGCCTCATGGCATCACAACCACAAGAATCATATCTGGGCTTTTGGCTGTTGCAGGACGCCCTGAGCGCAGCCGATCATGCAGCTCTATCTCTTCACTACCTGAAGCCCAGCGACCAACGGTGCTCCTATTGACTGTACAACTTCCATACACAGCACACAAATGTTTGTGAATGTTCACAACAGTTTCTTTCTCCACAGCCAAGAATTCAATTACAGTTTGTTGTTTGTAAAGCAAATCGTTCACAGACGCCATTTAGCAGACTACTACAGCTGTGCTATCTGTCAGAATGCTGTGCAATTTCTCACAAAAATGCAGAAAAAGTCAAATCTGCTGTATGTAAAAATTCACTTTGCTATATACATGATGATGATGATGTGAGGTTTTACGGCTACTCGACACACATGGGCCATTCGAGCCGGGGCTATATACATGTATATATTATTGACTGAGAAAAAAATGTGGGGCATTACTTTCTGAGCAAAGTAATATTTGGCAGCCTGCCTGCAAAAAGTGTTTTACTATGGGATCTGTAAGGAATCTGGATATTAAACCAGGAATCTGAAACATTCATTGCCGCATTGTTCCAAGAAACCAGAAACCCCAGCCAGGCACCTAAATATGAAGCAAGTCCATTTAAGGATACCTTTAGCTTAAAGTGGTGCTTTTGCATGGGGAAAGAGGCAATACCATTAAACCTAAAATATAGTAAGCTGTATGTTGTACAAATACCTGGGAACACAAGTACAATATTGGACTGACAGACAACAAACAATACTACTAAGTAAAACATAATTAGTACATATTTACGATTAATACAATAACATACCAACAGCTCCAAAATGATGTTCCTTTTCTTGATATAGTCTTTTATGAATACATCTGGATTTGCAGACCTTTTGCTTCGTGCAGATCGCTTCGAAAGCGTTGTAGAGCTTGTCGACAAGGGAACCGTGTTGATCCAGCCACTCGTTCCACCCGATCGACCAGCGTTCGTGTCCACCGAATATCCTCCTCGAAGGTCGTGAGTTATTCCCGCCAAGTGGGGGCCAGAAACATCAAAATCTGAAGACAAAAATAACACTGTCATTTCAGTCCTTGGCCACACGATGACCTCCAATATAAAATGTGTACCGGGCATGCATACGTGAATACATTCACTGTGCTATACCGTTAGGTTTCGAGAAATGAATTCTCAGTTGCGTACAGGTTAAAAATATAAGTGATGTAAAATTATAAGAACAACAATTGGGTCATCATGACCTGGACTAATTGGTCTGGCTGAGAGGTCTAAGACACACAAAAAATAACAACAACACAAGCTGGAAATATCGGTTTCAAATATCCTGAGTGTGATATAATGTCTCTGTAAAATTAACATCTTGCATTTTAAATAATTTTCAGAGAACAACAACTTTAATTACATTATTTATTAACCGACAGGTTGGCCTAGTGGTTAGAGTGCTCGCCTCCTGATCGGGAGGACCCGGGTTCAAATCCCGGGGCCTGCTCCTAGCCCTGGGTAAAAAGGGTTATCCTACGAGTCTGCCTGTGAAACACTCCACGCTAAGGTATGATCGTAGGCGTGTTCTGGGAGGCACGTTAAAGGCGGGTCCCATCTATAAGTGTTCGATGTAAAACATCCCACCTCTGGCTATGTGTCGGCTGAGTGGCAAAATTCAAAATTCAGTTATCCTGAAGCGTGATTACGACGCGGATGGGGTCTCCATTAGACCTGAGATGTCATAACAGTGGGACCATAATCCAATAGCAATAGCAATCCATTATTTATTGTGTATGAAATTGTTTGCCGATATTCTTAAATATTGTTAACGAAAACCACACCACTATTTTAAGGACATACTGTACTTGAGTGGAATGGCTACCATCCTAAAACTGCCTTATCTTTCAACTCTTTCTTTTTGTTGTCAAATATGTCGCGTGTGAAAAGCTAACTCATAAAGTGGTTTCACAAAAAGCAGCCAAAGAAAATGGTGCGACAATCCAGGGAAGCAGACAAAATCTTTATACACTAAGCGTGGCAGTCCCTAGCCATCTGTGGCTCATTAGTAATACTGATATGTATTATCTGACTTATACTGAAATAAAAGATATTACGATTTTACTGAAAAAATTTAGTCTTTTTAACCAATTGTCTGGCCTATGTTTACGATATGTCACGCCTTAGACAAATGCTGACCTGGTCTACCATTGCCTAATGACACCTGCTAGAAGACAGAAATAGTAAAGGTTAGAATTTAGTATGGCCAAGTTGTCTAAGGCAAAACAAATCACCAACATGCACTTGGTTCGAGCCATAAAAGAGCAAGACTTTCTCCGTAAAATCTTTACAACAATTACTGCTTCTTAAACTCAACACCTGATAATCCTAAGAACCACTTTACCACTACTCATTATTTAATATGTACACTTCGCATATCTGAAAAAGTTTGAAATTGGAAAAGGGCTTCACTTTTAGACTAAAAGACAATTAGACTTTACATTACACCGTGTAATATTTAATTCTATTTCACTGGCCGATTTTTACAGCAATGGGGTTGGTTCTCATAACCTGTTTTTAAATAGTGCTGCCTTTCTTAAAAAATACAATACTACTTTAAGGTGAAGACCAATAACAATGACACTTCAATACTCTGACCAACTTCTAGGTGTAAGGAAAGAATTTGTTGAGGTGAATATCATATGGAATTATGTAATGTCTAATTGTCCTCCAACAAAAATGTGTGAAAAAAAGCACCATGTGAGAAAAGCTGCAGAATCTGTAACCATTAATTGATTAGTTACTACAGAAGAAAAATCAAGTTAGCTTCGCCCTCAATAAAGTCCTTATTGTTATTCTTGATATACCACTGCGTAAAATATTGGTCGTAACACGAAAAGCAATGCTGACTCTCTGATGCACAGCCTAACCAAACATGGGATACACACATCAAATACAATGAACAAATTGCCACTTAAAACAATACAATTTTAGCCTGAAACGAAGCAGTGCACACATGCTTCATGAAAAATAATTCAGCTGTGATACAGTAAAGCTTTGTTGATCTTGGTTTTGCATGGAAACTGATCCACATCAAATAGCCAACAGGTTGGCTTGGCGGAGAGTGTTGCCTCCTGATCGAGACGTCCCGGGTTCAAATCCCGGGGCTGACTGCTAGCCCTTCAAGAGTATAAAGGGTTATTCTACAAGTCTGACTGTAAAGCACTGCACACTAAGGAATGATCGTAGGCATCTTCCAGGAGGGACGTTAAAAGCTTGGTCCCATCGATAAGTGTTCGATGTAAAAAAACGAGTGAACGGCAAAATCAAGTCATTCCGAAGGCTCGTTGCTACGCGGATGGGGTCTCCGTTAGACCCCAATCGAACCGTGGGACCATAAACTTACATAATCAAATCAAATGAACACTTTGTTGTGCACACATGAACATCATAACTGTTATCACATCTTTGAATGTTATAAACTTACAAATGAAAGAATGGTGACACAATAAATCTAGTTATACATGTTACAACTTCAAACAATAATGCCTTCCACACCTTAAACACATTACCATTAAACTAAAAGGAAATAGTAGCAATGCTCATAAAGTATGAAGTGTGCCACCAGCTGTCAGCAAATATTACCTCTGTGAAGTTGGCAGCACTGCAGCTATAAGATGGCATAGTATGTGGGGAAAATGTCAGCTACTGCAACGTAGCAATCATTACTAGTCCAATATCATCAGAGGTTTGTGTATAAATGAAAACTTGGCCACTTTTCTGCAGCAACCCACCATTTCACATAGGACTCCTAGGTGAAACTACTGCATGTTTTCCATGCTCTGTGGTGGGACATCCAATGCACTTGTCCATATAAGAATTGAGTCGGAAGTTTTACACATGAAATTTCGATCGATTGCTACACCACCAACCACCCAGAAGCGACACCTGGACGTGCATTTCAAACTCACCGAGCAGCTCTATCATTCCCTGTTTACTGAATGATAATACGTCATATAGATAGAAAATTATTATTGTCCGAATATTCAGACTAAGCCTACATATGAAGTCCCACCTTTCTTTTTTATCATTAGTGTAAAATAATAGATTGCAGTGTCTGATTTACAAATGTAAAGTGACTATACTGACAGAATAAAAGAAAAGCAATGCATTTTCAGCTACTAGCGAGATTCAAAGGATTATGAAGAAGATATACATGGTTGCACTCACATACCAGCACTAGTTCCTGTAAATGACGTGTCCAGCAAAGCAGGAGGAGAACAGGTGCAAGAACATTACACAAATTATCAAAGCACACACACAAACAGATGAAGGAGCTACCAGTTTCGGTGGACACAAGGGTTAACAAAATTAAAAGCGGTAAATTAAATCAGAAAACAACATTTCTGGGATTAGCTGGAAAGTATGTGCTCTTTACTAGCTTGCACCCACTGAATTATCATGCTTAAGACTTTCAACAAAACACTGTTACTGTGAAATGCAATTATTAAAAATAAACAGTTATCACTGCAGTACTGAAAATGGAGAAACATCACTCTGTACTGAACGAGATGGGCTGGTAACACTAGCCACCTGCCAAGACATGCCCTACAGTGAATAAAAACNGTTTAGGAAATAATAACGCTGCCAACTGCAAGCGTTTTCCAAATTCTGAAAATTATTGAGTTTTATCGAGACACCAGGGGAGGTAGAATTTTATTTTGATTGCACAGTATCACTTGTCAAATGGAAAGCTTTCTGCTTCTACAGATGACTTTTCTTTTTTTTAATGATAAGCAACTCACGAAAGGGTGTAACCTGTAATGCAAAAGCACCGTGAGTGACTTACAATGGAATTAATGTTTGCGTTCAACGCCAAACGGAATGAGCAACATCGGAGTAAGTAGAGTTTGATGTGCTCAACCCAGGTTGTTTTTCTGCATGGGCCCCATTTTTGGGTAAGATACTATACATAACAATTTTGCACACTCTAACAGCTTATCCGTTTGGTGTAGTGGTTGAAACGAGAAGTAAGGGCTTGGCAACCATTGGTTCAAACCCCGGTCAGTAAAATTGTTTTTGTCGCTTAATATGTTTACACAGATTGTTTGTAAAACACTGTATTACATTTCTATTTTTTGCTGCACGGTATTGTACTTAACAAAGTATTTATTGTCTGTAGAGACCACAACTATAAATGTGATTGAAATTAGTCACTCTGTGTCACTAGTATAAAAGTGAATGCGTGAATAGCGTTGTTATTTGCAATATGGAAGCTAACATAAACACATACTGCATGGCACTAGAGTTTCAGAGAATGGTATTTGGAGTATGTAAGTGAAGCACTTTACCCTTTCCAATATTCCCTATGCGAAAAAAAGAATGCCACCAACCGGAGTTTGAGCCATCGCCCGCCGAACCCTTTCTTCTCGTTCCAACCGTAGTACCACTACACCAATCGGACAAGCTGCTATAGTAAATGAAATTGTCGTGTATATAAGTTATCGATAGTATCTTTATGGCCATTTTACCTGAAAATAGGGGTCCATGCAGAAAAACAACCTTTGCCACTGGGTTGAGCACATCAAACTCTACATACTCCCATGTTGCTCATTCCATTTGGCAACGAACATTACTTCCATTGTTAGTTTTCTTCGGATTGTGAAAAATCTATATGCAGTAGTAATGCAACTTTTGGGAATCAGCACTACAAATTTCTGAGGGGATGCCTGTTGTAATACTCTTTTGATTTGTTACCAGAATTGTCGTCTTTTAAAATCACGTTCAGCTGCGTGTTAAATGTTGGTTTAAATATGGCAGGAAATAAATTCGGAAAAAAAAAGCATCAAATAGGTGGTAGAGCCTAAACTTTCGAGGACATACTTACTTTGGTTTCAATCACAGAGAGTTACAAAAAGGACAATTTATATGGGTAAAATGTGATTTTATTAGAAACAAAACAAGCTCAAAATATAGACTAACTGGCTTGCAAGAAAGTCATGTTAAAAATATGAATCCAATAAAATGACACACATTGTCATTTTATTGAATTCATATTTTTAACATGACTTTCTTGGAAGCCAGTTATACACAGGGTGAACTGGTAATATAATTGCGCGTGCGCTGAAAGATACTTTTGAAAATTTCAGCCATGTTGGATGCTCAGTTGTTGTTTAACAGTCGATGTTAGTGTTTCTGTAAAAAAGAAAAATAGTTTTGTTCCACCAAGACAACGCACCGTCTCACACTTCAGTGGTCGCCATGGCAAAAATTCACGAATTGGGGTTCAAATTGATTGACCACCCACCGTATTCACCAGATCTAGCGCCCAGCGACTTTTTTCTGTTTTCTAGGCTCAAAGTTTCACTCAGAGGACAGAGATTTTCATCGAATGAGGTGGTCATCACGTTCGTAAACGCCTATTTTGCCAACTACTATTTGGACGGATTAAAGAGATGGGAGCATCGCTGGGAAAAGTGTATAGACTTACAAGGAGACTATGTTGAGAAATAAAACTGAATTTGAGGAAAAAAATATTTGTTTCTGTGTTAGGCTGGAAACTTTTCAAACTACCCTCGTAAAATATTGTCTATATTTTGAGCTTGTTTTGTTTCTAATAAAATGGTATGACAAAGTCTTTTTATCACATTATTTATTTTATTGCTAATTTGTAGATATATTTTTAAATTCGAAAAATAATTAGAAACTAAAATAAATAATTTCCTTACCAATATAATATAAGTCCTAAGCCAGCGAAACAAAAGTCATACCTCGCTCAAACTTATTTAAGGTACATTTTCATTTTTTTGTCAAGTTTCTTGATATATTACTAAAATCAGTTTCTTGGTTTGTGGATAATTTGTAATGTATCCACAAGTTCCACTTACTTTAGAAAATGGTATATACATACGTTGAACTAGGTAGGCTATTAGTCGCTGTTAAGCCAGAGACATAAACATCGCACGCCCTGCTCACTAGTAAAAACTACCCCTTCACTAATATCGCTTCTGACCGACAGAAAATCCATGTGCTGCCAGCCCGTCATCTATTACCTACGGCGCTAACTACAGCAACACCTGAATGCCATCTACCATTGAAACTGGGTACCACTTACATAAGTATTTTGTTTATACACACAACAACAGCAAAAAAACGATAATTACTTTTCTTAGTTGAAATTAATAGTTATTTTTATTGGTAGGTGGGTTTTCTAAAATTCCAATTAATCGTAAATAGGCTTTTAAGCACGTGTGTTGATTTCGTTCTTCTTCTATTTCGAAAACACAACCATAATTAATATCGATATTCGGAAAGTATACACCAAACGCAAAGAGGATACTAGAGTCACGGGAGGAAAAGTTAAAAGTTGAAATTGTATTTACTAGCGTTAGTAATCAGTAGCGTGCAGGGCGTTTTCTGTGAACGCCAACTTTCCCTTTCCAGTGCGTGCGATGTTTATGTCCCGGGCTTTATAGGGCCTGGAATACCTCCAACATTTTTCTGTATCCACATGTNGTTTCTTCAGGGACAAACAGATAACTAATTGAAAAGCTATTGTCAGCATCTCTTCAGTTAGTTATAAGCTGTTTGTACCCGAGAAAGCCAGATGAGCATATGGCAAAATGTTTTAGTTTTAAACCGTTTGTCCCTGAGGAAGCCAAATGAGAATAAGAAGAAATGCTGGATGTATTCCAGAAATGATGGCAAGTAATAATAGCCAGTTTAGTTGAACATGTATACCATTTTCTAGCCCAAATATAATTTTAGATAGACTAAATATGGTCTAGAATACAAGAAACTGATTTTATTAGTGTAAAAAGTACATCTTTCAATTATGTCAACTGTATTTGTAACTTTTCAAAAAAGAAAAGGAAAAAAACTTATAATTTTCAGCCTCCACTTATTATAATAATCAAAATGAAAGAACATGGTCGAGAAACTTATTCATCAAGACTTAAGAACACCTATCGCGCCCTTGTTGTTATAGGAATAAGTTAAAGGAAAACATTCATTAAACTTTCGGTTTCAATCAATATGACCAAACATTCATCTTACAAAATACCAGCTAATTCGGACACTGTTACCAATAATCTGTAGCGCCTGAAACAGCTGATACCAGATACTTTACAATGATAATGGTAGTCTGGTCAACAAATGTTGTATTAAAAAATGTACCCAACTAACTTACCAAAGGAATGCCCAAACATTTAACGACATTACTGCTATTACTGAACACGAGTAAAATTAGGTAACAAGGACACTCGCTTCAAAGTAACGACACATTTTTTAAACTTAANTAGGTAAAATTTTCTACTTACCACCTACAACACTAGCTTTGAGATACTTTTTATCAGAATGCATCGTTTGCCAGAAGCGAACAAGCGAGTGGATGTCTTCACGTAAAGCAGCTCCCCTCTGCGTCGGACAGCGTGGAGGACAACACAAGTAATCCAAACACGTGCAGTATATACGTTCACGGAGGACGTTACGGGCTAGCGATTTGGGCAAGACGTCGCCCTGGAGCAATATCAACCCGATCGCCAACAGCCTACCGAAAATGAATAACGATATTATACAACATGAGAATATGTACCAATTCCTCTTAAAAAAAAAGCACACACCACAACTATACCTGAATCGGGCTCCAATGGCATGAACGTGGCGATTTTGATGACCCTGTCGTGCTCCGACTGTCATTGGTAGAGAGCGATGTAGCAAAGTGGCAATCATTTCCACTCTGTCTTGACTGCAATACCGTGCAGTGTCCACGATTTCAGCCAAGAACTAAAGACAACAAAATATAATCAGCCCACTTGAAGTTTAGTCTAAAGAAATAACGTTTACAGCAACTTTTAATACTACTTACAAGGGAACATTGGCATGGGATACTAACCGATGATGTTAGAAATTATGTACGGGGTAGTAATAAACAAATGGATCAATGCGGCCATTTTAGTAGGGTCCAAAGTAACAACTAACAATAACTTGTAATTTCCATATTTAGTATTTCTCACTACAGATGCTGTATATAAAAACTAATTTATTAGTCAAGTCAAAGAAAATAGCACACACCCTTTATTAAGTCAACAAAATGGAATTAATACATACAACTTGACAGTACTCTTATTTATTAAATAATGTAATACAACCAATATTTTAATATTTATTTCTTATCAACATGCTGTTCACAAAATGGTGGAAGGACATCGCACCCAAAAAACATTGTGGAAAAAAAAGTTAAAACAAAGACTTTTGACTATTTTCAAAGCAATCAAATTGTAAATTATATATACAACTTGACAGTACTCTTATTTATTAAATAAT
>KZ869321.1:3155-14850 GCA_003456935.1 Machilis hrabei | reverse complement strand
TTATAGAAAAGTTTCGTCATTTCGAAACAAGGGTTGTGTTCAGTATGTGAAAAGCTTTCAAATAAGGTGCCACTCAACCCCTTGTGCCATTAGAAATTTTTGTAAACAATGGCGCACCGGCGCCATGTTCGTTGTCAAAGTCNCCATTTTCAGCTTGAAACGTNNTATTCGATGTGCCATTCAAGCAATCCAAATTTGGTTACGTTGTATTAAGTNATTCAGAAGTTAATAGGGGACAGCTGGACTTTTGAGCTGCATTGTATATAAAACTGGCTTCGATACATTCCACTTTAAGTTTAATGGCAGTTTAAACTTAATTTTTGTTTTTAAATAATTAGCTAGTTAAGCTTAGAATGAAGTTTCAGTGTCCAATTCATGTTGAAAGCACCTTATACAACAGTAGAGGTCAGAATTTTGTCTGACTGAGCCAAACAAGTGGTCTGAAGCACAAGAAACTGTCAATAGAAGTCGGAGAACGGGTTTCAAATGTCCAGCTGATACAATTTATGGGGGAAATTAAAACATTTTCAATTAATAAAAAAATTGAACGACATAGTGGTGTTTCCAATTAGCACCACAATCAAAATACAGGGAACAGTCAAGGAATTCTTTACAGGTTCGTTCTTAACGTCTTTATGGTCCGATAGCTTGTGCTGGGCAGGATCAGATCGGCGCTGGCTACCGATTTAGTTCTTTGTGACTGGCTACTGTGCTAGTTTCTCTCTTGTAATATTTTTCAGATAGTAATAGCCCTATCATAAGTAAAAAGTGATTCGCTTGAATTGGACTCTCTTTGATAATTCCTCTTTCATTAATCTTATCAAAAGAGATGGGCTTGGAAGTAGTTTAAACAAATTCAAACTCAGCAAGGAGTGCCCGTGTGACTTTTTTTTTCTTTCTGGTTTTGTACTTCTAGATTGGTTAGATTATTGAAAAAGAGTTTGCCAACTATTTCCTATAGTTACTAATTATTTTTGGAATTGAAAAAGTATCTATAAGTGAGCAATAAATTAAGTAAGTGATATAAAACTACTTTGTTTTGACTGATTTCGTGGNCATACCAATTACTGTTTAGAAGTTTTAAGAGGTCGAAAATGATGAAAATGCCNACGATGTTTTGTCTTATCAATTAAAAATAAATGTTTACACCGTAATTTAATTNAGGGTACCAATCTATTTCAGTTAATTATACATTCATNCACAAATCCTCCGTAGAAACATGGCAACATTGAAGTGTATTTTGGTTGGTACAACTTGCTCAGCTTCCACGGTATAACCAACTCAGGTGATCTCAACTTACACCAAAACTGTTGTTTTAAAGCGATAGCCTGTATGGAGTGTTTACGATGTTATGTTGCCACATTAGTGCCATCTGTTGACTGGGAATGAAAGCGTTCAAAAACCNAGTTAACGGTACGACTGTCTACAAATTTCCCTTTTAAATGTTCAGTAACCCCTACTTTTCATGATAGAAGCTAGTGTTTTATTCATAAAAAAATATAATTTCAGAAATATCCCAAAAATTTAAAATTAAGGGTGAAGAGGTATAGCGTCGTCATAAGAGGCTATATTCAACCGACGATATGTCCGGAATTACTGCGGGGAGGTGCACTGTCATGCGCGCAATCTATTTAACGATTGTGAAACTATAAATATAATATTCAGACAAGGTGATTGATCGCATCTTCGAAATCGCTCAACTACTTTAAGCATTTTGTTTTCAAGTATTCTGCTATTGCTTTGCTATTGGATNATGGTCCCACTGTTATGACATCTCAGGTCTAATGGAGACCCCATCCGCGTCGTAATGACGCTTCAGGATAACTGAATTTTGCCACTCAGCCGACACATAGCCGGAGGTGGGATCTTTTACATCGAACACTTATCGATGGGACCCGCCTTTAACGTGCCTCCCGGAACACGCCTTACGATCATACCTTAGTGTGGAGTGCTTCACAGGCAGACTCGTAGGATAACCCTNTATNCCCAGGGCTAGGAGCCGGCCCTGGGATTTGAACCCGGGACCTCCCGATCAGGAGGCGAGCACTCTAACCACTAGGCCAACCTGTCGGTTTCAAGCATTCTGAATCACAGAAAGGCATGTACAACATCAAAGAAACTATCATTTCATGCACTGAATGCTGCTTTTTTATTCTACAATGTGTAGAACGACTTTACCCTGCAGCAAATCCTGTAACACACTGTACAGTTTAATGGATCCTGTAATACAAGCTTAAGATTAAAATGTACTAAGGCTTAACACCCAACAAGACAATACATGACGAAATTCAGAATTTTCAATTGGAACTGATCTTTAGAAAAATAAAAATGATCTCCAGTCAAGCTGAAGATAACAGAAACAGATGAACCCTAAACTCCAACATCGAACTTTGATCATTTTAATTTAAGTATTTGTGATTACATATTCGCACTAGCAATGTAAATTCAAGCAATTACAAACCCTTCTTTTTACCGTTCTAATTATATTCAAACAAGAGGAGTTGCCTGTTCTTTGTACAGGATAAAATTCTGCTGCAACTCTTTATTTCTCCAATCCTTTTCAGCACTTGGGCAATCTTTATAACATCCAAATGGACTTGACATAACACTCTTTGATAAATGTCTGTAAAGTCTTTGAATTTGCATCAGTGAACAAATATCATACGTTACTACTCCATGTGTCAGCTATAGTTTCAGTGCCTCCTTATGGAGAAAAGAAATTGATCTGTGATCAAACCAGTGTACTTTCAGCAATAAAAAATATGCCTATAATCTAAGTTGGAAGAGTACAAAATGACTGATTATTTTTTCTGAGAAATAAGCTAACATACACACACTGAGTTTTATATATACAGATTCTTGCCTGCATCTTCAGCTGTAAAACTCATCACAACGCAATACAGCCAGAAGTCCCGAAAGAGTTTGTGAAGACGAGGACGTGGATTACGAATGACGGGAAGTCTCCTTACTAGAACCGCTATCACTGGTATCAAGACACCGAGGTTACCAGCACTACTAGAAGCCTGAAATAACCACGAAAATTCATGTGTTATAACACTATAAAATCTCTTTGTCTACAACAAAAACTTCTAGCATGACAATCACATTGTTATACTACTTAGCACAGCTGCAAGTGTGTGCTGATATATAAAGGTAAGCCAAACTCATTATCTACCCTTGCTGTAGTCAGCACTACTAAACTCTACAACTACTGTCAGATTAAACATTATGGATACTCGAGTTTTAACCAGGGGTNGATAACTTAACGAAATGTGCATTATTAACGCATTTGTACACGTTACTGTTACCGCTGAATATCATATAACGAAAACGAGTGAATAAAATTATTCGTCTCTGTACCTTTTCAAATGGTATATTTAAAATAATGGTCTTATACATAACATTATTGGTGTGAATGAAAAGCATTTCGTTATTATGGTTAAAGTTGCAGGTACAATAACGTTATTGGTGGTAACGTTGTACCTACCTTTGGGGGTACAAATCACCTAGGCATTTTGTACCGGGGATACAAATCACCGGGTAAACCGGTCTCGACCCCTTCCAAAAAACGTTACAAACAGTAACCAAAATATACTCGTTCCTTCAATTGGGTACACTACCATAACCTTAAAGTACGAATAACGTTATTGCCATGTAACGAAACGTAATAACGTTTTTGTTCATACCTACCGAAACTAAATACAACTGTGTTTTGTTAGTTACGGCAATTTCATTACTGTTACGTTTATGTTAAGTTAGTGACCCTTGGTTTGAACTCCTGTATATTGAGAACAGCTAGGCCAATATTATTTTTTTCCACCAAAGTTTTTCAGATTTTATGTAGATTTCAGGAAAACTGCCAAACCATTTTTATGTAATTTTTTTCTACAAACGTTATTTAGACCAAAACAGAAAAAATACCACTTTTTGAGGCCCTCCCATAGGGATCCACAAGCTTAAGCTCCTGTGGAATGAAAACAGGTGGTCCGATTGCAGCCAAATTTTAATACAGTATTAGACATATGGTTGAGACAGTACAATTAAAATTTCACGTACTTTTCTTNAAAATTAAAAACGTTATTGTTCTAAACGTAAATTGCTGTTTTCATGGCTAAAGGAAGGTCAGACAAAGACACGCTTAGGATCGTTTCAAACGTCTCGATTATGTGATTTTAAAAATCTGGGTATGAAATGCTTAAGTAGGTGTTGTTGATTTATATTGAATTTTATTTGAGAAAAATTAATCGGACCCGAAAGCAAGCAAAGAACTGTTTACCATGCTGGCCAGTAGTGTGCTGTTGCCACGTTCGGTTCCAAGCCTTGCGCCACATGACTACTTTGCCTTGTTTAGGAGCAGGAGAGGAACCGAATGCATCAACAGTACAACACTGGTCAACGTAGTAGACCACTCATCACTCGCTTTAGTCCCATTTATTTTTCTCTCAAATAAAATTAAATATAAATTCATAGCACCTACTTAGGCATTTTACACTCAATATTTTTAAAATCACACAATCGAGACGTTTAAAACGATCCTAAGCCTCTTTGTCCAACCTTCCTTTGGTTGTGAAAATGCCAATTTACATTTAGATAAGAACATTTTTAATGAACAACAAAATGATTTTAAATTTTAATCATACAGTCTCCACCACATTTAAGTACTACGGTGTATTAAAATTTGGTTGCAATTGGACCCTCCGTTTTCATTCTACGTGGGTTAAAACTTGGGACTCTGTAATGGAGGGCCTCAAAATGTGGTAGTTTTGACTTTCAGCCTAAATAACACATGATTTAGAGAAAAAAATCTAAAAATATTTTATGATAATTTCTGAAATCTACATAAAATCTGCAAAATTCTGTAAGGGAAAATATTAAGATTGGCCTAGCCGTTCTCATTATATAGGAGTTCAAACTAGAGTATCCATAATTTTGAATCCGATAGTAGGTAGTACTGTCATCCACTTAGCTAATAAATATCATACTTTAAATAGTTCTACTGAAGTAATGTGAAATCATCTACAGAAGTACATAACAGTTAATAATTAAATCAGTAAAACAAACATTGTTCTGACAGAAAGCAAAAATATGAAATTTAAATCACAGAGAAATATATTATGTTGATCAGAAAATAATGCACCATATTTTTTTTCTCAGCCAATAATAAACATAGAAAAGCTATATTTTACTTGCTGCAAATTTGAAGTTTTCCGCATTTGTGTGCAAAATTGCATGGCATTCCGACAAATAGCGCAGCTGTAGTTTTCTGTTAAAATGACGTCTACGAACGAGTCGCTTTACAAACAACGAGCTGTAATTGAATTCTTGGTTTCCGAGAAAGAAACTGTAGTGAACATTCACAAACGTCTGTGTAGCATATATGGAAGTTGTGCAGTCGATACGAGTACTGTTGCTTGCTGGGCTCATAGTTAAAGCTTCAGATTGTGGATAGACAGAGCTGCATGATCGGCCACGCTCGAGGCGTCCTGCAACAGCCAACAGCCCAGATACGATTCTTGTGGATGTGATGCCAAAAGGTGAGACAATCAATTCAGATGCATACATCAAGACCCTGACAAAACTCAACCACTGCTTCCGCTGAGTTTGGCCTCACAATAATTCATCAGAAGTGTTGCTACAGCACAACAATNCATGCCCTCACACAAATCTGAATACCTGGGAAGCAATCGCCAAATTCGGTTGGACTGTGCTCCCCCATCCTCCCTATAGTCCCGATCTGGCTCACTCTAATTTTCATATTTTTGGGCCACCTTAAGATGGACTGCACGGGACAAGGTTTGAAGATGACGAGGGCGTGATTCGTGCAGCGCAGACATGCCTATGTGAACAGGACCAGCTGTTACAGGCAAGGCATGCATGCACTTGTTTCGCACTGGCATAAGGCCGTACAAGTTGATGGGGATTATGTGGAAAAATAGTATGTTTAAAGAAAACAATTTATATTGTGATGCAAGTAAATTTCTTAAATTTTGAATAAATAGTTTCCAACAAAAAATATTTGGGGCATTACTTTCTGAGCAACCCACATACATATAAAACAAATACAGTTCCAGAAAGCTTCAAGTACATAACTAGTTCAATGATATTACCTACTCTGATACAAAATTCTAAATGGTTATACAGTTCAATAAGAACAAGAAAAGACATATACTCGTCCTAAGCTTCCAAACGGACATCCAATTTTGCTCCATGCTGCACACTTTAATGATGGGTANAGAAGCAAGATGCAGGTTCAGGATGAGGGTGGGAAGTGTTGCAGTGAAGACAGCAAATAGTGGAACAGGGGATAGAAAAAAAAATATTTTTGATATTAAGTACCACGGAGCATTAAGTCTATACACACCAACATAATCAATCACTTCACTAAAACTTATCACACTAGTTTGTATTACTTGCTAATTACTACGGTTAATTTACCTACATTTTAATAATTGTTGTTGTAAATTCTTCCAAACTGGTTGGTGATATGAATGACAATTTGAATTTGTCTTTTACTAAATACTTTTATTAAAGCTGCAAATGAGACAAGCAGTTTATAACTCTTACACCTCAACGAAGCCAGAACACGAGGTAAAAATATAATTAATGAACATCAAACTGAATTTCCATTTTCTACAAACCGCATAATTAATTGTGTGCCCTTTAAATAACGACACTGTATTTATTTGCAAAACATGAATGAACCTATTTAGAAGCATGCTCTATAACCACCCCCCAACTCCACACAATGCTAAGATCGTTTATACAAGACCCCGAAAGCACACTGAAGTCCTGCACGGTGTGCTGAATCATGAAAGAGAATAAGAAAAAGCACCACCACCAAAAACAACAACAAAAGAAAAAGATAAATGAGAACAAAGAGAGACAACATAAATGTATACTAACAGTTTAAGTGTATCAATACCGATATTCATTCTCCGACTTACACTGAACGTTCACGTTATTAGAGAAACCCACCTAGTACCGTGTTGCACCCCCTTTGAACATCACAACTGCCTTCATTTCTCATGGAAATAATTGAACATATCCCTCTCCTGAGGGATACTGTACCACGCAGATAGGATAGTGTCTTTCAATGCACGCAGATTTGCTGGTGGAGGAGATAGTGCTCGAAAAGCGCTTTCCACCTCATCCCACAGATTCACAATAGAATTGAGATCAGGTGATGTGGTGACCACTGAGCTCCCTGTCATGCTCCTGGAACCACTCTGCAATGATACGAGTTCTATGGCAGGGCACATTATCCTGTTGGAAATAGCTGTCTCCCTCTCCCAAACTATTACACTTCTGCCATCATCATGATACTTTGGGTCCATGGATTCATGCTGTTTTTGCCACACTCAGATCCTCCCATCAGCATGGTACAATGTAAACCTAGATTCATCGGACGATACGACTCTTTTCCAGTTTCGATGGTTCTTGGCAAACTACAGGCTACATTTCTTGTTATCGGCTGTTAACATGGGGACCCTGGTAGTACACCTGTTGGAATAGCTCATACGTGCTAAAATTAGACGAACTATGCATTGTGACACAGTATTTGTAGTGCTGACATTGTAATCAACTGTCATTTGTGCAATCGTGGCCCTCCTGATGACCTACACTATACTCCTGAGTCATCTCTGGCCCCTCTCATTCATCATCATTTTACAACCAGAAAGTGAATTGCTGCTGGATTTTTTTTTACTCATTCATGGCGCATTTGTGAAACTGCAGGTTTGAAAATTCCGACAGTGTCGCAGTTCTGGAAATGTTAGCACCTGCCATTTGTGCACCGACAATAATGCCCCGTTCAAAATCAGTTAGATCCTTCCTATTACGCTTTGCACTCGTACTTCAAACGTTAGTCAGAACAAAGACTAATGCAATGACTGTGGTCACTAGCACTGTCCACCTGTTTTTTCCATTGTATCACACGTATAACGTGGCTGCTGACCGACTCTAATAATGTGAACACTCAGTGTATTTTGAAATGAAAGATGTTAAAATATTACTAAGATATAGTTATCCCTTTCAAGGCTTAAACCCATTAACTTTNGAACCTATTGTTAAGCTCAGTCGACTTGCCCCGACAAGATTCTTTCTTGAAATGTAATGTTTAATAATATGTTTTTGTGTTACTTCATTATAATTAATTACACAGGTATATACTGAAAACCTTGTTTTGATTATTTCATGTGATTTTTACATATATTTGAGCACTGAATTAAATAATGAAAACCATTTTTCTCCATCACATAACATTTTTTAACAAAACACATTTTTGTAGCTGTCAATTATGGGTTTTTCAAAGTTTTCACACTATAGTTAAGTAAATACCACCATTTCATTTTAATGATAATTTAACTGAATTAATATTTTCTAATATTAGAATCTATATTTAAAGCAAGTTATTTTATGTGATAAGTTCAGAATAGAGCCAAACAAAGTTTGGATTAAAAAAAAAAAGTGACAAATACTAAGAGATGTAATATGTATGTCAAGGAATATGTATTGTTTTCTTTACAAAAAATTTATGATTTGATACATTTTAATTACATTTCCTTTCAATTTTGTACTTAAATGAAATGTGGTGGAAATAGTCCAACTATATTTTTTTACTGTGCTCATGAGTGCAAGTAAAATAACTTTCAACAATTGTAACAAGTTAAATTTTCATGACCTGTTTTATAATCATAATATTTGTAAACAAACTCGAAGACAACTCTATCCAGTTCAGTAATTCACGTAGTGCTGACAGGTAGTTTTTAATGATCTTAACGTAAGCCAAGGTTTACAAAGTAAATACTTAATGCATGCATCGATATCCTATGGTGTACAACATAGTTTCAATAGTCACTTTAGTTATAAGATATACTGAAACCTAACATTTGGTATACTGTCCATTCAAACAAAGAAAACAGAAAAGTGAAGAAAGGATTATTATTTGTCACACTGGTTACACACAAATTAGTTTTAGGTATACACAAGTGCAGTTGTTTTCCCAACTAAAAGTGAACACATAACTAATATCCTCAATGTGGTTTATCTAGGTTGTTCTTTGCCCATCTCTCTCTGTTTTACCTTCAATGAACTCGGTGATTTTTCAGATGCTCGCTTCCCTTCCAAACCCAGCTGCACAAACAGTTCAAGCAAACGCACAAGTAGTTCATTCATTTCTGAATCTCCTTGAAGATTAGCTGCTACATTGGCCAAAGCATTTATCACTGCTGCTGACACGTGTCTGTATGTAGAGAATAGCATACACATGTTCATAAAAATTCCAATCTATTTTTTTAAGTCTCCTAAATCTATAAAACTTACCTGTACTGATTATTTCCATCAACCCCTTCTGAAGTGTAAACAGCATTACTTGCTTCTACCGTTATCGTAACAAACATTCGCATGATCTCTTCATACACTCCAGACTGTAAAATGATATATTAAGTTATAATTCACATGCTTAGTAGTACCACAAACACACTTAAACGAGACTGAACATGTAAAATTTTAAACTTAAATAAAGTCCCCACAAGAGACTCGCTGAATATTTACAGGCTTGAAAATTCGAGTGACTGAAGGTACACCTTGGTTTTCACATAGAGGGTATAACAGAAACACCAACTGTGTCACAAAAAACCCTACACAGTTTTTTATTTTTTCCACTCATTCAACACATTGTAAACCACATTAGAAGGTTTCACTGAACTTTTCAAATACTTACTTATTTTATGCAGGTTGATATAATTTCATTAGATATTCCAATACATAAGGTCTGNGCTTATGGTTCTACGAGGCTGGTCCAGAAAGTAAAGAACGTTTTGGTATAACTTAACAAAAATTAAAGGTATCAACACAAAACTTAATATACAACGTCACAGTACCTTACTCTATTTTTCAACGTAGTCGNCATNGCTGTCAAGGCACTTATTGTAATGCGAGACCAATTTTTCAATGCNGATGTCATACTCTTCTACCACGGCCTCNTGCATCAGCACNAACNCAGCGAGAACTTCNNNGTCTTAAGTGGGANATTTTTGGACATCCTCCTTACAGCCCTGACTTGGCACCGAGTGATTTTCACTTATTCCCGAAACTAAAGGAATGTTTGGGTGGAAAACAGTTCGCAAACGATGAAGACCTCAAACAAGAAGTGACATCCTGGCTCAAATCTTTGGCGGTAGAAGAGTATGACATCGGCATTGAAAAATTGGCCTCACGTTACAATAAGTGCCTTGACAGCTATGGCGACTACGTTGAAAAATAGAGTAAGGTACTGTGACTTTGTATATTAGGTTTTGTGTTGATATCTTTCGTTTTTGTTAAGTTATGCCAAAACGTTCTTTACTTTCTGGACCACCTTCGTACAATTCTTGAAATGAATGTGTAACATGGAATTCAACTGCATCACAAAGACACTTCAGGACGCTTGAATTTTGCCACTGACCCAACACATAGCTAGTGATGGGATTCTTTACATAGAACATTTAGAGATGGGACCAAAATTTTAACATCTCTCCCAGAAGCCTCTATTCTAATACTTTAATGTGGAATGCGTCACAGGCAGAATCATTGCATACATTTTTATACTTAAGCAAGGGATTTGAACCTGGGACCTCCCAATCAGCAGGCAAGCACTCTGTCACTTAATGAAAATGTACAATTTCATAATAGCACACATCTCTTGTTGCATCTTGCCACAACAGTTTTGCCTTTTCTCACTTGGCAATTTTTCAGTCAGTTCTCTTTGTACATACTCATGGTAACCAAAACTCGCTTCATACAGCACCTGTATTAATCTTATGGGGAAAACTATGGCAACTCGCAAATACCCTATTCATGAAAATAGTGAAAGTTTTGTAATTATTATGGGAGTTTGACACTGGAGCCAACAACTTTTATTTTAAACATTTTTTCGTCAGGCATTCAGAAATGTGTGGACATTTTAAGGTTATATATGGATTAAGCATCTCGTAAAGCAACACAAAATCACTATTACACAGGCAATTTTGTAGATAAATAACTTGACAGTGTTACATTACCTCACTCTTTGCTATGATCATACAGCCTAGTTGATCAACAATGAGAGAATCCAGTTGTGATGGTGAACGGCAAAATCGCTGCTGAAAGAAGCGCAGAATGGATTCTGTGGTTTTAGGAGTTTCTCTGAGCGCAACTGCAATATGTCCCAGCATGATGACCGTATTCGTAGCAATCAAGGTCGATTCACTAAGAGAACAAATTTTGTATGTGTAACATGAACCTAACTATCACAAAATGAACTTATGTTAGGACATCCAGATATTTCCCTACACATACCTTGCCAACAATAACCACAGTACTCAAACTTACAACCTTCACTATAGTGTAGCAAGAAAAATATGCAGGGATGTAAACAGATACTGGGACTGCAATGTGATGCAGTTGGTAGAGGACGTTAGTGATGTATCATTAGGTGGGATTACATGAGTCACATAACGGCGGTTATTTAGAGGGGGTTTGTGCAAATCATATACTCAAGTCACAACTTGAACACAGAGAATACACCGAATTATATGGAAGATAAAAAAAATAGTTTACAGGACAGTGAAAGACGAAAAGTGGATAAACAGAATGGCAGAGGGATCTATGCACCATAATAATCTTCGAATTTGCCTCATCTTGAACCCATTTCTTCTGGCTGGTACAGTAAAATCTC
>KZ869320.1:104973-121261 GCA_003456935.1 Machilis hrabei | reverse complement strand
TCCGAAATTCCACCTCTGATTGGCTATTGAGAATTCGCGTGCGACAATATTCGCTCGCATCGCGTGAATCGCGTTTATGTGAACCCAGCTTAAGTAACAGGGTGTGTGGGGTTTGCTTATGTGGTGCTAGCACATCAATCAACTTAGTTGATAAGACTCCCAGGTAGCGTTCTGTGTACCTACATTGCCACACACTTCCTTCGACCTCTTCCAATCCCCTTTAGACAGATTTCTGGGGTGAAACATTGTTGCGCAGCAAACTGTTTTCCCAAAGCACCAACACAGGATACTGTAATGCCCATTCCACATAGCCTACTGTCATATGCCCTAAGTAGTAAGTTGAAGACTCGCGCCGCACACGCAAAACCCTTTACTTACTTGTATCTGTTGTGTAGCTTAGGAGTGGTTTACAGCTTTCCAAGTTACACCAAGTTAATCACAAACNAAACGGTTAGAGATAGGGAGGAAAACTTTGGCATACCTTCCTACCATGGTGCAAGAATAATGTATACCAAATTTCATGAAAATCTGAGATGGTGGTTGTCATGGCCTGGATGAACTGACATGGAATGACCCGACTGTCATTCTTGTCCATTAATCCATAGGCTACATTTACTGTTCATCAATGCGACAGAAAATTCAGACCAACTCGGCGGTACAACATTAGGCGTTGTTAATGAATACAAGTATTTAGGAGTATTACTGTGCGAGGATCTGTCATGGAATTCACACGTTAACTNTATTGTAGGAAAGGCNTTACGAAATTTNAGATTTATTCAAAGGACGTTAAAGAAAAGTTCTTTAAAAGTTAAGCAAATCGCGTACAATGCATTAGTATTACCAATACTACAATATTGTAGTTGTGTTTGGGACCCTCACCAAGTAGGTTTAATAAACTNCATCGAAGGGGTACAGCGAAAGAAAGCAAGGTTTGTGTTGGGTCGTTACGATAGATTAGATAGCGTATCTGAAATGTTGNNAAAACTAAATTGGGTTTCATTAGCTGAAAATCGCCATGAAAATAGGATGAAAAGGTTTAAACAAATCATTGAGGGTCAATTGTCATTAAACTGCGAACACGTACTGCAAACGGCTAACTCTAGAGGTAGAAACTGTCACGTAAATAAAATATAGGAACTTAGGTGCAGAACGGAGAGTTATCCGGTCTATTTTTCCTCAGGCAATTCGGGAATGGTCTACGAGTTTGGTGTACTGCACCCCCTGCCAAAGACTAGAAGTTGATTGCAAGGTAACATGTAGATGTAGTCATGACCCCTCTGGTGCCAGTTCAATGTAAAACAATGGATCATTCAAAGGCAGGCAGACTTGTTGAAAGTCAACGTAATGGAATTTACAGCCTGATCGGGAAGCACCAGCTTCAAAGCCCTGGACCGACGCCTAGTGATGAGTATGTAGGGCTGTTCTACGACTGTCTGTGAAGCACTCCACGTTGAGGCATGATTGCAGGGTCAATAAAAGCAGGACGATTCATTCTGCATCTAGAATTAATTAAGTCTTGTGACTTTAATAGCATGATATTTGCTAATGTAGATGTAGTTATATTGTACATAATTATGAGAATCCCTAGGTTACAAAGAAAATATTCCATAGTATGTTAACCTGGTTTTAGTGTGCCATCTTAGTGAATTGTAGGTATTTTTAGCTTTTTTTTTTCTTTATTTATTTACAGACCAGAAAACGGATCAATTACGAGAAGTGCAAAGGTCTGTACAATGAAGACATGGCACGGAAGATCAACTTTGTCATGAGGAAGAACAGGGTCGACCCGTTTCCAGGCTGCCGTTAACAGAAACGCTAATTAAGTGTTGTTAATGATAGTGCTATAAAATAATTATATGTATTAAGGCTGTACTATTACATTTTCTTCTTTTTTTTAAAGCTGTTTTTTATTTTGTTCTAATTTTATTCCTAATACATGTGAACTAGTGACAGTAGGGTTAATAAAATTATTTTTGTCAAGCCTAATTAAGGTCCATTTTCATGATTAAGGCTGTTGACCGTGATCAGATAACGAATCGTTAGTGCACTAACCATTATGAAAAAACAACACAGCTTAAAATTGATTGAAAACATTCAGTAATATATATACTGCATTAAAGTGCAAAACGTTAATGGCATATTTGAAATGTGATCAGCAAATTATATATTACTCCATGAATAGATTTGAAAATCTCTGCCTGCCATTATGTTGTAACTTGACCACAGTTAAACAGCCATTCTTCCTTGGTCAAATATAAACAATGTTATGTTCTCGGATCAGTTTTAAAAGCTGTCAAGTATGATCAGCGATGGTGAAATCGGCCCTAAATATTAATGCTTCTAATATTCCGACTTGCTGTTTAGTGATCATTAATTAACGGAGATGTTAGGCGAGTTGGGCTGGGAATCTCTTGACGAGAAAGAAGTGTGAAAAAAGCAAAATTAAGAGATTGGAGCAACTAAACTCCACTCAGTCGCAGTTAAATGTAAGCAAGGTTTTAAAACCTGCAACATCGTCACCTTAATAGTAAAACCTCGTAACTCCAAAAATTACGATTTTGAGATTCCTGTATCTATTTGTTGGTTACGTGAGCTGCCACCTACTGATTTTAACAAGTAAAACGCTCTTCTTTGGCAAAGATAAAATTTTTTGAAGTTACTTGTTAAAACCAGTAGGTGGCAGCCCACGTAACCAACAAATAGATACAGGAATCTCAAAATCGTAATTTTGGGAGTTACGAGGTTTTACTATTAAGGTGACAACATATATTGGTAGGTGCGATCGGGAAGATAAGGGAAATCGGCCGTAAATCTAATGCGTATTTTTGGTCATTCTTTCCGAGGTCGATTCGAGAGTGGAACCGTTTAGGACGTGAATAATAACTTGTGGTGCCTCGTGCACCCCCTGCCAAGTACGTTACCGGTTGATTGCAGGGTATGATGTAGCATCACAAACGAGCCGTACGTTTTATCGGGTACGTGCTTTTTTAAGCAGTATGGGTAATAATAATATATAAAACTATTGAAGGTAACGATCGTTCGAGTGTAATCGACAACTTGCACGTTAACTCGTGTACTGCAGGGCACCGTTTCTTCTGCACCAGAGAAGAGTTGAAGGCTGTGATCTGCTTTCANGGTCGGAAGAAGCGAATGTTGTTCGACAACGATACAGCAATGTGGTACCAATGACGACTGGAGCCCTCTTATTTTCTCTTACTAACACCTGAACGGAGAGGGTTGTTCCTTCGTCATTCCCCTCGCAGACTCAACGTGTTTATCACCATAACAATGTTTGATGGATTGCACAGCTGTCGTCATAATCGTGACCTGTAAAACAAACTGATAAACAAACAATTCAAGGATAATATCAATCCTTGTCACTGAAGGCAAGGTACAGTAGAACCCCATTAATCCAAACTGGGACAGAGGCCGATTCAGATTAAGAAGAAGTGTGCGAGGGTAACGGCCGTGTGCCTAGCCTACCATTCTTAGATCTAAAAAAGGCCTTTGACACAATATCTCATGACAAGCTCTTACAAAAATTACCAAAAGTTGGAATAAGAGGAAATCCCCTAACTTGGTTCCANTAGGTTTACTTTTGGCACTCACGGTGCTTTTGCATTACAGGTTACACCCTTTCGTGAGTTGCTTATCATTAAAAAAAAAAAAAAAACCATCAGCGCTCCCTCCATCACTTTGGGATCTAGTAGTGCTTTGTTATTCATTAAGGTCAGTCCTCACCCAGTGTCTCGCTGCCGTGCACTATTGAATGTTGCCCACCGTTTTCTTTTTGTACAGTGGCCTGCGTTGCATTTGTCATAGTCGCGGGACTGTATAAAGTGTGACCTCGTCTAAAAATCTTTGAAGAAAAAAAAAAAGAAAAACTGTTGTCTGATGTCATGGAAGTGTGCCAAAGTGAAGAGGAATCAGAAAATGAAGCTGGAGACATGTTACAGATGATGTTGCAGCTTCCAGACTATGAGGATGCTGAACCTGGCGATGTTTGTCAGCCGACCACGGTCGTCAGAATTACGCCGTCGAAGACGGTCTGGGTGAACACAGCGAGTCGGATCGTAAAGAAACTGACACGATATTGCACGTCGAGGGAGTTGTGGTATTGGAGTGCTCTCTACTAATAATGGGAAGGTAATGTAAACTGTTCTCGAGACCAAAACTTCCGAGAGGGTATACGTTGTATAATGTTGTACCGACACTACACAATAAACAATGCACAACCTCCAATCTAGAGATAAGTGTTTAAACTACTATACCACACAACTCGGCGGTTACTCTTTGAATTACATTACAGAGTGCTACACAAAAATCTTTGCACCAGTCGTTAAATAAAATATATTTAGACTTACGACAAAATTTCAGCTGGTTGGAAAACTTTTTTAAAAGTCCAATTTTTTAAAATCTTTTCGAGTCTTTTGAGACCAAATTATTTTTTTGCCCTTTGAGGAAAAACCTGGTGGCAAGATTTTGTGGAACACCCTGTATAGTGGGATAAATGAATAAAACGTGCAAAATGGCATTAATTTCCTGCAACAGATGCGTTTCATCCTTTTCTTTTTAAATTGTTCTCCAGAAGCAACTGGCTGGTGATAGGGCAACAACTTAAACCTGACCCCGTCTTCCCCTCTATTTCTGGAATAGACTGCCCGTCCCAGATTCGTCTTCTACGCCGAGGTCAGGAGAGTTAGAAACGGTAATTATTGTGGGAAGGTTCAGTTCTTCAAAATACAATCACATGCTACGGGTTTCAAAAACTGTGATACTACTCGGTTTGTGTAAAAACGATTTACGAGATGCTGAAATCGGGTCTCTAGTACAAACGTGGAAGTCATAATTGCAGGCAACTCGTTCAAAACTTAGTAGAAGCGACAATTCTTGCTTTGCGTTTCAGTTTTCCGGAGTTTGGTTTCGTCGGCTGCAATATCGTCTGAAAACTAAAGCATCACAACTTGTTTACCCTCGTCGACTTCGTTGAAGAATCGTCACTACTGTAGTTTGATGAATAGTTTCTCGACTTGTTAAATTTATTGAAGTTTACTACAGTACATAGTATGTAATGTGCTGCAGTTATAACTAAATTAGTGAATGTCTTTTGTGATGGTAAATTGGATTCTATTGGCGCCTGAAAGTCGTGTTCTGGACATTTTTTAATGTTGACGTGATCCAGTTTGCCATGCAAATGTAACAATTAGTTCTAATGTCTTGCATACTGTAACCACCCTGTACGAATAGCTATATCTACAGTTTGACAATTGCATAACACATTGTGCTCGTAAAAAGGCCACCGTTTTACGATAATGTTATGACGCCGCCCTTAAATTTCAATTTGTGGCATAGCAATTCAATCATCTAGTTTCAATTTCTACCACACATTTGTAGATAATCATACTGTTTTGTGGGTTGTGGCATTTTGATATCACCTGCGATGTTTATACTTTCGAAGCTTGTAAAGTCGTGTCGACCTAATTCACGTTACGTCAATTCTGTGGAGAATTCAGCGTGCACGTGTCGGCTTACGTACGCATGATGGAAATGCGCCTTCGGACTTTTAACCTTAATTGTAATAATTTATTTCGAGTCGATAAGACGAAACGAAACTGGTATCTTTGCTATTTCAAAACTTCTGTGTCGATTCTCTTTTTTTCCCAAAAAACGAGTCGATACAGAGTATTTTAATATTTCATTGCTCACTTGAAGATATGCTTTTCGATTCTTAAGATAATTAGGAACTGGAATCCATTGTTTGCAAACCAGCGAAAGAAAAGGCTCTCCTTTCACTCATTTGAAAATCAATTAAACTGCTTTAAATTGTATTGTACAAGAAAGACGTCGAATTGGCACTATTTCGCTCGGATTTTCCTCCGGGCTTTATCAGGCGTCGAATGGTATACGTCGGTAGTTTGTCACTTTCACTTGTTTTTGTACTGGTTACAGGAGGTAACTACCAGAGTCAATCACGAAATAAAACTTATGGAGTACTTCTGTCAGCCTAAACTTATTAATAACACTTAAAGAGAAAGAAACAGAAGACAATCGACATAGTTTCTTTCTAGACTTGAATGGAAGAGGGAAGGATTTTACAATTTACAGAGCAGCTCCTCGACGGTTTTTAATATGTCTAGAACGACTGAACAAGTTTTTAGAGTTCTCCATAAGTTTTAATATTCGTGATTGATTCTAGTAGCTACGTCCTGTAACCAGTATAAAAACAATTGAAAGTGACATAAACCATTTGAAGCTTGATAAAGGCCGGAGGAAAATCCGAGCAAAATTACGCCAATTCATCGTGGAAGGAATAAGGTAAAACATGTGGCTTTCTCATACAATTTCTGTCAAAATATAAACTACCTTAAATTGACTAATGCCAATGATATTTGGTTTTGTATGTTAATACGAAAAGCTAAATAAAATACATTCTATGTATGTATCTGCAGTTCTTTCTTTAAATAATGTTGATCTTGACGTTTACAACTGGTAATGTAGGATATAAGAAAAATACAGACAGGGCAAGTTTATATTATAAATAAATCTGTACATTCCGTTAATAAACAGTCAAATACTGATTACACTGAGATTACACTATACAAAGACAGTGCACAGCTTTAGATATAGTGTTCAGAACTGAGCCTACAATCTCAAAACTAACGAACGGGGATTTACAAACACGCAAGGACGAACGCGACCACTGCCGATAGACCGAGAGCAGCGTAGCCGGTTTTGTAAACGTCGTTCATGGCGAATCCCTTTCCGAGATCCCAAGCCTGTAAGAAA
This sequence comes from Machilis hrabei, assembly GCA_003456935.1. Taxonomy (NCBI): domain Eukaryota; kingdom Metazoa; phylum Arthropoda; class Insecta; order Archaeognatha; family Machilidae; genus Machilis; species Machilis hrabei. Next base: position 114,475 of record KZ869320.1, on the reverse strand, counting down.
AAGTTATGAATATAATTACATGGCTATTGGCAAGGTGAAAAAGATGATAAATTACACAAGTTTTTATAAGATACATTGAAAATTTTAGTAAAAATTTGACACTTTCACTAAAAAATATGAAGCACGCTGCACAAGTAACAGTGAGAGTAAAAGTTGTTTAACATTAGTGATGGGCAATGTCNTTCTTTACGTTGAATTCAATCTTTCGATCTCATTCTGTTTACTGATTCGTCCAAAAGATTCAATCTTTTCGTTCACTCGTTCTTTAGGGTTTTGCGGACTCGGTCGTTTCTGAAGGCCGGCTTTCCTTTAACCCACCAGCAAGCCAGACACACAAGACCAGGTATCTGCCTAACTGTTCCCCGAAGTAGGGGTCCTATTTTTACTGCCCACATTCGTACGGGACATTGTTATTTTGGCTGAATTCATGTATTGGCAAACATTTATGTTTTCATTTCATTTACGTATAATAGAATTTGACACTCTGGTGCGGTGTGTGGAACGCACATGAGAAACTAAGGCCAGGTCTCAATTGATTACATCAAGAAATGAAAGGAAAGCTGTATTTTGTGTATTAGGATGATTGAGGCAACACTTCAAATTACAAACGTTGAATTACACGGGTCCCCGCTATACAAAGGTTTCAAACAATTTCCTACTTTTTTTTTTAGAGAGAGAAATATCACTAATCCGTCCTGTAATTCCTCAGCCAATCTATTAACGACGCGACGCTTCTTTCAAACTCAGAGGCATGACTTTAAAAACAACATTTATTTACCTGAATGTGTCGCACAGATTGATCATTTGAAGTCGATATAATTATTAGTTTCCCTACGACACGTATACAAATATCAACAATCCGAGTACGTTTATGTTCGAGAAATACGGTACGTAAAATAGGGCTACTTGTTTATTTACGTAACGAAGCTCATTCGTTTGTGGTGACCGTCCTCGTAGAAATCGACTCGTTCTTTCGTTCGCGGTGACCGACTAGGCACCGAAAGAACGACTCGTTCGCAGTTAAAAAGACAAATGTGCGTGCGCACAAACAGAAATCTTCCAAAGAGGCATGGGAAAGTTTGAGATCGACTGGTGTGTTCACTGGGTTGTCAGTTCTTAAAGAACGGACCTTTTGACGGGAAGTGAATAGTCTTTCGATACTTTTACCGATTCGTTCAAAAAGAACGAATCGTTCACGAACGACCCCGACACTATTTAACAAGGTGGAGAAGGATATTTCTCATTTTTAAGTGCATCATATAGAACTCAATATGTAGAAATTTNAGTAGGAAAAAAGGTGAAACCAAGATAATTGCTCACCAAGTGTCTCATTCCGTTGATGGTGTGAAACGAAAGACAAAATGCCAGTCCGTACTTAAACGTGAACACCAGTGGCGTAAACAAATGCCAGTTTTCGACGATGCACACGTACTGCGGGAACGGACACGAAGCCATCAGCATGCCTGCAAGTAAAAGAATTCACCATAAAAAACTTGTTTTAAATAAAAAAAATCTTGTATAAAACATGTTTTGGGTGGCTTAAAATAAATAAAAATTCATGAATAAAAAAACGTTTTAAACAAAAAAAAAAGTTTTTTTTCCACCCTGATCGTTTATATTGGTGTTTGTTGTTTCTGGGTGGTTATGACATTTTAAGTTCAATATTTACGAACGTTTCACTCGTATGATATTACAATGGCTGCCATCTAGAGTCGTCAGAAAACTTTCTATTCTGTCTTCAGTCACTGCACTTACCTCTGTTATGATGGTACCTAGTGTTCTCGCACTATTTTTTTGCTACAAGTGTATCACTTCCACGTTTTGGGTTAAAGGATTCTCATCGTCACGATTACAATGTTGAGTTTTTTTTTATAAATCTTCACAAATAAATAACGTAACGACACAGTTCGAGTATAGTCGTCAATAACGTGACTAAAAACTCGACGGCAAGTTTTGTGTGTGACCGATAACCCTGATGATGACCACTGTAATATTATGCGAGTGAAACGTTCATAAATATTAACATTAAAAAAAATGTAGCTCACTTCCTACATGTTGTAACAGCAGCAGTAATACAATTTCCTCTCCCAACCGCATAACATGAACCATCTGACATTGCTGTGCACAATAGGTCTTGTTGAAAGTAACACGCAACAAAGCAGTTAGACTGTTTTTAAGAAATGTAACATACAAGGTCTTTCTTTTTCACTTGTTAGTGCATAGAGCAGCTTAAAACAAGTTTGCACTAGCATTTATTCATTGTGCAAAATTTCTAGGCATGTAAAACTGTTGAAAAAGTAAAATTAATTAATAATAAATCTACCGTGTACAGCCTAAAAACCGCCTTAACGCCATGGCTACACTGGTTTCGGCCCGATCCGTACCGACCGAGTGGCCGTGTTAGCGCCCGATTGGACACATTCCGACACCGCTGATTGACAATGATAAAATTAAGATTGTATCTTTGATTCTTTAGTTCACGGATTTCTGTCTTCGAGTTCTATCATACTAAGTTAAAGCTGATAAACGCCAAGCGCACATATTAATACAACAAAGACACACAAGCTACTCGAGTTGAATTTGAACAACGACGGATATCATCTTTGCATCGACTGGATTGATTACTGCCATTTCATCTAATATATATAGTCCTTGAAGTAACGGCCAGAGAAATAAAAACAGATTGAAAGAACGGAATCGGATTGGGGCTAGACTGATGGGTTCGGGACACGTCCAATAGGTGCAGACTACAATTTATGGTTAGTCGCCACTGGCTGGTGGGTGGGTGCAAATTGTTTAATCGCCACTTCAGCTGACTTGGGAGCCATATTACATTTTTTTTAAGATACCAGTACCAAATAATGTATAACAACAAAAAAACTCCTTCCGGCACTAGCTGCAAGAAACGGGTAGATTTCGTTGGCTCAAAAATGATATTTTCCGTTAGGCACCCCACCCCGTACCCTGTAATTTTTCTGGAATAATTTGCATCATACTTAATATGGTGGTGAAAATAAAGAATTAAATGAACAGCAAGTAATAAACACAATATGCATTAATAATTTTGTATTTTTGTGTAAATGAACTAGCCTACACTAATTTTTTTTTCAAATATTTCTAATTTTTAGGACTTATCTTGAAACTTATCGAAAAAAATGAAAAGAACGTTTTTATAGGAAATTCAGTGCTTAATATCTTTTGTTGGAAACATTTTACAAGAAAATCCACCGTTTTCAAAATAAATGTAAAAAAATGGATTTTGACTGCCATTTTGCAATGGGGTGGCTGTATTTTGAAATGTATTGATAAAATGATAAGAACATTTTTTTATAGGAAATTTGATTCTTAATAACTTTTGTTGGAACACTGTTTCCAAAATATGCACCATTTTCAAAATAAATGTAAAAAAACTGGTTTTTGACCACCATTTTCCAACATGGCATCTTTATTTAAAAACCGATTTCCTCCATTTACGAACTTAGCCTTCGTATTGACCCCATAAATGTGTGTGTAAAGTTTAATTGAAATCTGTTAAGATCTACGGTAGTTATAGTGTCCATAAGATCCGTTATATCCCATATACACTCCTGCTCAAAAGTTATCATATTTTTTTTTTTTTTAGATATTTTGTTAAGATGTTGAGATTCTCTTTTCACAAAACTCCTCCCCTGACGTTTCCTCCAACTGCGTCACTCTTGTGCTGTGTGTTCTGCGTCATGAAATTTCTTATCTCATTATAGTTCCCTTAAATTCGGGAGCTCCACAGGCTCGGGTTAACTTCTCGGTGCAAGGACACTACAATTTCCGAAATATGCCAGGTAAAAATGAACAGCGAAATATCTCTGTGCCACTTTTCCACATGTCAAACATGTTTAAGGTATGTATTAGCACAAAAATGTAACTAAAAAAAAAATATTAGAGTTTGTTAAATTAAATAAAAATCTTTGCAAATAATTATTGTTTTGCTTTAACTTTTGACTACGGATACCTGAATATCACTCTAAAACGATTGCATTAGAACGCCATCATTCTAATCCGATATATGTCTAAAAATCAAAATATGATATANTTTTGAGCAGGAGTGTATGTATATAAACTTTTTAACAGAGGCTAATTTTGGTGTCTGGGGATCATGATCGGTGAAGAATGAAGACTGGGAAATTGCATCATGAGGGCTTCTGCAATAGGTAGATTTTTTAAAGAAATCTACCTAAATGTCTTGTGCTGTACAGCACACATTTATTAACAATTAACCAGTTGAATTAACAGTCAATGTAAAATTTGCATTCAATTGTCCGTAAAATTAGGTTATTGTCATTTATAAACTCTTAATAGGCCTACCATTCTTCCACTTGTTTTTAATTTTCGTATTTTCAGATGTATTTTAAAGAAACCAGCTATTAGGCACATTTGTTAACCCGTAACATATTTGCCGCAAGTCCGTGTTCCTAGCACGGCAACAGTGGTACTGGTCACCGAAAGCTTTAATGCCGAGATCCCGGACTTTCGATAAGCAAATATAATATTACGTACGCAAATACGGCAGCGAGGAAAATTTTTCATTTTTATCCAACAATTTTCATATTTCAGACGTATCCGTAAAGAATCCGTTACTACGGAACATTCGTTAACGCGTAAAACATTTGTCGTTAGCCTGCGTTTTTACGCACGGCAACACTGACGTGAATATTCGATACCAAATTATTTGATGCCGCAATTTTTAACTTAAAAGAAGCAAGAGCAATGCTGCGATAAATAATATTTTAAGCAATTTTTATTATAAGTCAACTTACCCTCCAAAGAAACTTGTAATCTTTGAAGATTGGTCTTCTTCAAGCTGACGCTTTTCACCAAGTAATTTTCCACTGGATTTAGACATGAACCAAGTAAAATGATATTAGTCAATTCTGAGATATTTATCAGTGACACCGTCATTAAACTGCGGAGTACAGGTTTAATAGCATAACTGCAGTGCGTCATGTATTTACGGAATTTGATTTATTGCACCTGCTGGGCAGTCTGTCAGTGACCTAATTTGATCATTACTGATAACATTAACGACTTAAACTTGTGAGTTAGGAACCTGAAACTTTACTTATTTTCTCTTTCTGAGGTTTAGTACAAATAACTGGTTATTAATTTTAAAAAAAGCAAAAAGTTTTTAATCACCACTTATATGGTACTCTTTTGACGAGTGGCCTTGCGATTTATTTTTTGGATGCAGTCAGGACAGAACCAGTGTAGCCACGTCCTAAGGACAGAGCCAGCACCCATAATAATAAAATGAATATAACTGAAAGCGTCTTCAAGCGGAGTACTACTCTATTCAGTAAAACTAAGACAGGCTTAACAAAGAAATAGTTTTCTTACCGACAGATAAACCCGTAGCAAGTGTCGTAAGGACGATTCCTGTCGTTCGGTGAGTCAGGGACAATAAAGACGTGATCTGTAGCTGATAAATGGTGAGGTGAGGAGACATCGGGCGATTCAGGCGTTTATTTTTGTCTTCGAACGACTCGCCGGGTAGCGGAACGGCTGACGAAACGAGGGCGGTGGAACATCTCCTGTAATTTATATGAAAATAAAACATTATCGAGTTAGAAGAAGTTGATCGTAACTAAACTGATCCCCAATCTTTTTTTATTTTATTAAAATTCAACACAGGACATTTATCGCCCAGTTGCTGTGCACATTAAAGAGGAACAATTTCTTGCCTCATTATTAAACTATCTTCCCAGTTTGATTTAGCTGTTCCTACTTGAATCTGGAATTACTAGCATCTTGATCTTGGGGAAACTAGGATAATTACAGACACTGGGGTAATTAGACTCTTTAATTATAGCTTTTGTAATTTGGAAAGACAAAAATATACGATTACTTGAAAAATGAAAAGAAATTTCTTACCATTCACCAGCTAGTTCTGTTGCATTAATATTTCGCCGAGCTATTCACCTCAAACTTCATCAGAACGTCACTGTCAAGTACATGTCTCTAACTATACTAACCAGTATAAAAAAGACTAGAATAACAGCAACATGGAAAATAATACTTCAATGTTCCCAAACCGTGACAATTTTTCAAAAATGTGACAATCCTTGCTGACGACGTGTGCTTGACAGTGACATTCTGATGAAGCTCGGCAAAATATTAACGCGACAAAATAGCTGGTGTATGGTAAGAAATTTATTTTCATTTTTTCAAGTAATCATGTGTGCCTACACCGGTTTCCATAAAAACTTCAAAGACAAAAATACAGCTTAGCAGACTCATTTCTTTTGTGTATTTTACAATTCCTTGTTATCCAATGGCGTTTAACTTATGGTTCTGTGAGATCTAAAGACATTAACTTACCCCAAACATCTGGGGTAGTAAGTGGAAACATGACAGAATCACATTTAAATGGCATAATAACTACAAGTTCACTCCATACACTTTGAAAAAGCACTCAATGGGCTGTCAAACAAATAGCAAAATCCTACCTTTTACAATTGTTTTATAGTACGAAAGCCCTTCCTACTACCCACTCGATCTCAAGGTAGAGAACTAACTGTCTGCAATGTAACCATTGTCGTTTAATGCGAGCGAATTTTATAATACTGCAATTGCGTTTGCGGGTAAATGTTTACAAAAGCGGCACCTGACAAAATGCACCTTTTCCACTGAACTACCATAGATGCACGTTTCTGCAACTGTTGTGCATCGTTTTCAGTTGTCGGAATNCATTACTTGGGCTCAAAGTGTGATGCCCCAACCAACACTCTAACGGGATATCGCGAGCAAATAGGGGTGCTGGGTGGGGTATACAAAGTTTCAAGGAATGCATCTGACATGCACAACAGCTGTCAGAACACATAACAGTGGAAAAGGAGAAATAATTGTGTGCAGAAGCACATACCCGTGAATGTAAAGAGTAGATGAGCACCTAAAAAAAAGTAAAATTTATAATGGTCTCCTGGACCTAACCTAACCTAACCTTAACTAAATATTCAGTATTTGCGCTTGCACAACACACTATCCGACTGCGTTTTACAGTCTTCTTGCTTATAAAAGCATTCCTGGGTGAACGAACAACCGAAACTCGAGTTCTATAACGTAAACGTTAAGAACCTTACCTCCGCGTCACATACCACTAGAACCAGGAACGGCTCCATCACACAAACACACGGTGCACGTCTGCAGACAAACTGAAAGTGACTCACAGGCAGTCAGTGGAAACCACATGGAAACCTAAAAAGTTACGGAACCTTCCAGAAAGCGGACGACGAATAAGAAAAGCACAGAAGATAATCACAAACTGACAGTTGCCATTGGAAACCTACGTAAGTAAACATATGAACAGCCATTGGCGTAGGGGACACGACGTCGTAGTGTGGCGTAAGTAGATGTGCGTGTAGTCACGCACCAAGTGAAAATGAAGAATGGAAAAAATGCAAGAAACAGTGAAAATTCCTACAAAACAAAGTAAACGATTTAAAAAAAAGTGAGCAGTAACCGACCTTGAAGGACATGTTGCAGAATAAATAAAAAAATATTTGGTGCATATTGGTGAAGGTAGGTAAGCAGGCAGCAATTTAACCTATTGTACACAATTAATGCAACTGCTTTTCAAAGTCAAATTTTGTGCCTAGGGTAGCTAATCAAATTATTAAAAAAAGGTGTGCACTTGTGTTCAGTGCACAAGAGGATTAACAGTAAATAACCTGTAATAGAATAATAAATGGAACAGAAACTTGTCATTCTAAAGCTGGGTTTACACTGCCCGACGCTACAGAGCGCTGTAGGCCTCTACCGATTGCAGTCTCGCGGAGCCGAAATAGAAACAACGTTGTTAGATGGTGTAGTTCATACTCGCTACGCTACTGAATTTTCCTCTTTGACGCTGTCAAATTCTATTTCCTATTTTTAACGCTACCGAGAGGAGTACGAAGCCCTCCGTGTCTGAACCTAGAAACTATTTTAGAGTACAGAGCGAACAAAACACAATCGAAACCAACTTTTAGATCTATTATCTTTGTTCGAAACCTAAGCATATCGTGATCCGTGTTGTTTTCTTATCACCTGTACGCATGGCGTGATGATAAGGTTAGAACAGGTAAAAAATGTTAAACTTGGTAATGATGAAAGATGAATTTTCACCAGACGATGAAACTTTAATAATCATTGTTCAGGGTTTTCCTAACACTTACGACAATATTAGAGAGATTAAAAAATGCGGTTTCATATATCGTTGGTCAGCTGTTTTTGCTGAATAGCGCTGCAGAATAGAGACGAGCATAAACACTGGTCTTGTGGGCTCCTCTTGGTAGCGCTCCGTAGCGTTGTCCGATTGGTAGATTCAGGGAGCATCAAGCTTAATTCAGGTTGGTTAGGTTTAACTCTTTTATGCACTGGACAAAGGACTGCCTTTTTCTAACTGAATACGTACCATACCCTATAATCAATTGAATAAGTAAGGAACTAACTCACCACTGATATACAACACCTCTACCCAAAACATAGTACTGTCCTGCTCGTCGGCTGGCTAACCTGTAACAAAACAATTATCACACTTTAGTCCATTGTACACCATTTGTCTGCATAATTATCACATAAAATAACTGTTTTAGATAGGAGATATATGACATGATATGTTTATTCACCAATTTACAGAACATTTCCGTATTAGTGTTGTCAAATAAAAGAAACAATGTAACATACAATACACATGCACTACTAATGTAGCGGTAAGCATAGGGTACGTATTAGGTGGTTACACCAAGTCGCAACTTGCTCTGCAGTTGTATATTAAAAGTTATAATTAGAATAAGTTCTCTCATTTAGCTTTCGAGTGCTTTTCAGCTTTCAAATTTATACACAATGAAACATTTCAGTTTCAGGAAGAGTACTTACATGTTTAAATACTCTGCAATTTATCTCTACTGCCTGTTTTTGCTCTGCTAAGTCAGAGAAACCGCATGAATCGTGCCAACATGTCCCTAGTTAACACTTATCATGCTTTGGCAAACCTTCCTTTATCTATAGCACTGCCTCAGATGGCCGAGAGAATAAACTTCATGGCCGTTAACACCAACCCTGTCGGAACGATTCATACCATTTCTTAGACTGAACAGAGCAAAAACAGATATTCAAAATAAATTCCAGAGTATTTAAACGTGTAAGTAGCCTACTTACTCTTCCTGAAACTTTAAAAACTTTAAAGTAATACTTAGTTAAATGAGAGAACTTAATATTCTACAACTTTCATATCCAATTGCATAGCAAGTTGTGGCTCAACCGTAAGCTGAACACTCACATAATCCCCACCATATTTGGTTTTTGCAAACCCCTTCCTAATAAAAAGTATCTGCACCACTGCTCTTTTAGTAGCATAGCCTATGGCATTTTTACCACAAATATCAATCTCAAACAGGATACGGCTATTAAATTGGCCTACAGCAAAAAAAAAAAAGTAGGGCCTAGCAAAGTTACAGTTGAGTGATTCCATTATTATGTGCGTCACTTT
>KZ869318.1:48439-60695 GCA_003456935.1 Machilis hrabei | reverse complement strand
TATAGCAGTAAAAATGCATACATTTTGCACAGATATAAGACTTGTCAGCAAAAAATATTCGCGACACTGTCACGCACAAGGGCGCCATATCCCATCTATATTTCCTAGACTTCCCTGACATGATTTCCTGTTTAAACCACTGCTGCTCACCCTCATTCAAAGTGCTCGGGCCGCCACTGTTCATCTTACCAAATTTTCAAACGCAAAAATAGATTCGTTGCTTTTTTCTAATTAAAAAATTTATATTTTCGTAATTTTCTCTTAGATTTTGTGAAAATGGTATCTTGTTGAAGAGTGATTCCTAGGGGTTGGGGACACGCGACCGCCGTTAAATTTTGTTACTTTATAAACATTTTACTTAAAAAATAAATAAAAAAATTAGTGTAGAGCAACTTAATATATAAATTGGTGGAAATGTAGAGGGAAAATAGTGTAAGGTTAATGCTGGAAGAGCCTGGGACTTAAATTGTACCTTATTCAAATTTTAACCCAAAAATACTATACAATTTTGTTACAAAAACTTAAGATTTCACCAATATTTGTCATTTATTGTATAATTTAATACTTAAAAGTAACACTTTATTACACTTTTATTTAGTTTTAGGACTCAATTTATTATTTCGGTACTCCTGCAAGCTTGACATCTGCTTTTTCCCAAGGTTCAAATAAATTATTAATGGTCTTACATAAATTACACTGTAAATTTTACATGAATTACATAAGGCTGAATATGACATCTGGACCACCACATGATTGCTGCATTTACTTTGCACATGGTAGGCTAACTTTAGCCAATGTAATCCCCACTGCCTTTTTCAGTTATCTTGACCTTTCCTTTGACACATATTCACAAATCTCCACAGCGAATCAAAATAAGAGGGAACGACAAGACCACCCTCTTGAGCAGTGGCTCTCAAACCTTTCTTAACCACGGACCGCTAGTCGAGCAAGTCAACCTAGCTCGTCACCTCTTCTATTCAAGTACCAAATGAAGGAATAATTATGTAACAACCCATTAAACTATTATTAACTTAAAAAAATTACTATTATGAATATTTCGTAAATAAAGTTTTAAATAATTTACTGTTCATACATATAATATTTTATATAAAAATACTTAATAGATACATAGTACATATTCTGCATCCCGTTCTGAGAATGTCTGAAAGAAGTTCAAATTGATTGCAATTTGAATTATAAATGTATTAGTTAATTAGTAAATTTGAAAAAAAGGCAAATAAATGAAAAAATATTTTTATTTACCTTTTCAATGTAAAATATGATGTTGCTTGAAATCTTTGACCAGTTTGGTTACATCAGGAACAATGCTAGATACCTTCAGTCTTAAATCAAGCTTGTTCCTCTTCATACTTTTTAGTCCAACCAGGGCTGAATATCCTATTTCAGTTATATTTTATGTGAAACGGAAGCAGGTGCTTGATGACACTGTTGGCGAGTTCAGGGTATTCTGATTCCACTTGGATCTAGAAGTGTGCGAGGGATTTCTCCGAAAATATGATTTTTAGTGCTCCGCCAGACGCCAATTCGATACGCTGAAAGGTCGAAGGGTTCAATCACAGATGTACAGGGTTCCTAATCCATTCCTTACTTTCATCAAACTCTGAAATTTTTTTTTGTGTGTTCTCTAGCAGAATATTTTCACTAATTCATCATCGATTAGTTCTCCTGAACACTGCAAAAAAATCATCAAGTGCAGGAAATGAATTATACTTCCCTGGACGACTAAGCCGTTTACTCCAAAGTTCACATTTCTTGAGAAACACTTTTATTTTTTCTTGAACTTTAAAAATGGTTACATCATGACACTGAAGTGACAGAATTAGGCTGTTCAGGATGCTTAAAATATCGATGAGACATGCCACCTGCGCTAGCCATGTGAAATCGTGGAAGAGAGATTTACTTTCTGTGTCAGTGTCGTGGAGGAAGATCTTGATCTCATACCTCAACTCGAAAACTCTTGCAAGCACTTTTTCCCTTGATAACCACTGTAATTCTGTGTGGAAAAGCAAATTGTTGTGGTCACTTCCCATTTCATTGCACAACACACTAAAAACTCGAGAGTTCAGTGCATGTGATTTAATTAATTAACAACTTCAACTAAGTGTTTCAATAAAAGATCCAGTTCAAAATGCATTCCTTTACCGCTAACTATTCACTGTGAATAAAACAGTGAGTTGAACTACATTCAGTTACTAACTCTTTCACCCTGGCTGATTAATTGCTCCTCCACATTAGATGCCAAAGATGTTAGGTGATGCTGAATTGTATAATTCGACAGAGGAATCTTCTCTATTGGTTGCCCTGCCTTTTCCCCAAGCATAATATTTGTCATCAATTCAGCCGCCGGCTTTACAAGTGTTTCAGCAATGATCAGATTTTGTCATCACAAGTAAATCCTCTATAGTTTTACTCGCTTCTCACCCGTAGCAACATAAGTCATCGATGTTTGTGATGACAGCATCACTTTACATCTGTTTTTAAATAGTGAACAGGTTTAGGGCCAAATCTGCAGGTTTTGTTTGAAAATGCCGTGAAAGTTTTGATGGTTTCATCGCATCGTTGGACAAAGTTTCACAGCACACAACACAAAGTGGGTTAGATGCAAGTTGATCACTGGTCAAATATACTAATCCCATTTTCAGGTAACATTCATCATATTTCCTGTTTGCACATTTCTTTTGCAAGTGTTGGCAATACCAGAGCAACTGGATTGAAAACTATCACTTCCGCATCCAGATTCTAATTGATTTGTTTCTTCGTTGTCACCAACAATATTTTGAGTTTTAGCAGGGCCAACTGGAGTAACATTTATATCACTTCAATGAACCAATTTTAAGCCAACAATCCATACTGAATATTAAATAAAGATAACACAATATTGATGTCAATCATATATAGGGGCTAGTACTATACTTAAGTACAAAGCACACAGTCATAACAAAAACTAACTGTGGAACGCTCTTACTTACTTTGACTATGTGACTAATGACTGTTGGATGTGCATTGTAGCCTACTGTGCATCCTACAGCTCATTTGACCTCGATAGACTACTGTACACACTGCGACATGGCTAATTAGACACCTACTCTTCGCCGCCGCTTATCTTTAAGTTGCTTAAATGTGGTTTCATTGCCACTTTAAAGTGTTTTGGCTGCTATTTTCATACCGAACTGTGAATGCACTACTTGTGTGTACAAATATACATTTTCCCTTTAAAGTGTTCGCGGATCACCTAGGACCGAGCCACAGACCACCAGTGGTCTGCGGACCACAGTTTGAGAACCACTGCTCTAGAACATTAATTTGGGTTTACAAAGAATGCAAATGTTTGTATTTATGTGATTAAGATCGATAATATCAAGAACATGTTTAACAGCTAAGTGCACTTAGGTAAGTTTGTAGGACAAATGGGGCAGCGGGTTAAATGTTAAAAATTCTGTGTAAAATTCTAATTTTATTACCAAGTTCGGTTATACATATCATAAAATACAATTGTCAAATACATACTTAGCTAGGCTAATGGCACTGGAGATGTAGATTCACTTTTGTATTTTATTTTTATTTTTAAAGTAAATTCACAACCTATTTTGTTGTGGCATGCTGTGAATATAGGCCTTGGACAATACCATTTCTCTAAAGCCTTATACAAAATACATTCACTATTTAATATAAAATTTATTTGTAAAGGCAGTTAAACTTTTAACAAATACATACATACAAAGATAGGTACTGTCAATAGGAATCTTGCCTTATTTTAATAAATTACCATTTAAATTTCCAAAAATATATTTTTATGATTTATGATACTCAGGTTATCACAAAGGTACGTCACATATTCTTGCGTATTTACAAAATGGAAAACCTCGAGTCATTAATTCAGTAATATCGCATGGAGAATTATCAATATATACAGGGTGTTTCAAAACTCTCTGTACAAACTTCTAGGGTAGGTTCAAGGGACCATCATAAACTGATATGCAAAAGTGCTTACCGGTACTATTTTTAATCGTTCCGTTTCCAAGATAAATGCTTTTTTCCAAAATGTAATAAAAGTGGCAACACTGTAAAAAGAACAATTTCTTTAGACTTGAAGAAGACTTCTGTTGATGCGAAGTGGCTCAGCGGTAATGCTTTTGCCTTTTATTCGTTTTCGAAGGCGTAATTGAACCGAGGACAAATCGAGAACAGTTGAAAGAAGATGACAAAAATATAAAAAAAATTGTGAAGTAAAAACATTTGAATAAAATGTATTCATTTGCTCCCAAACTGATTTTGTTTACAAGCACTCCTCAAATGGTAAAGCAGTTGTGCTCGTAATTATTGACCCACAAAAATGGTATGGCTAGAGAAATGGACATCAATTACTAGTATTCTTCACAACAATTACTTAAATAATGCTGACTGCAAGGGACTAACAAACTACGGTGCATCAAATCTCTCTGCACAAATTTATTGGGAGAAAAGAAGCACCAAAAGACAAATATTTTTTGTATTAATGTACTCAACTAATGGTAATCTTCGGTGCTAGAGGGCGCAACTGGCTACGCTGACGGCCATTAGAATACGTATGCTATTTGTCGTCATCGCCGTCAATTCTTTTGGTGCTAGATGCTGCTGCAATTGGCTAGAGAGGTGAAGTGGGAACTTAAACAGACTCGCAGCGGTATTCGTAAATCAGACACATTAAAGTGTAACATGGAACGTTTCCCGACTGGCGAGTTGTCTGACATGCATCTGGTGAATGGGGGGCTACCAATGGAAATTCAAGAGCTATTGTGAGGTTGTACCGACAGGGCTCTGCAAACAGACGTGTGCCACATCATCAAACATTTGCGCGTTTACACCGGCCACTGCGACAAAGTGGCACATTCTTTGCAAACATGCATGTAACTGGTCGGGGAGAGTCATGCATACTCCTGAAACGGAAGAAGAGGACAATCCAGACTCAAGCACTCGAGCTGTTGCACGAAACCTTGGTGTGAACCATGTCCTCGTGTGAAGAGTATTGCAGGAGGACCAGTTACATCCGTTCTACTTCAAAGAGACCAAATATTGCTACCTCGGGATTACCCTGCTCTCTTGGAATTCGTGCGCTGGTTTCTGCAGCAGACAGCGGTGCAGCCTAATTTTCCAGCTCATGTGCTCTTCACAGATCAGGCTTCTTTCTCACGAGACGGTGTATTTAATGTACACAAGTCTCATGTTTGGGCGCACGAAACTCCACATGCCACAAGGTCATCAACAACAACAGTTCATCGTTAATGTTTGGGCGGGTATTGCCCATGACCATCCGACTGGCCCATACCTTTTGTCTCCTCAACTCAACGGGCAGATTTATCGGGTATTTCTTGAAGAAGCATTACCGGGACTGTTGGAAGATGTTCCCTTGGATATTCACAGACGAATGTGGTTTCAACACAACGAGGCGCCCGCACACTTCAGCAATGATGTGCGGGATTATTTGAGCGCCGCTTTGGGGATCGATGGATAGGCCAGGGTGGACCTGTCACCTGGCTGCCAAGATAGCCTGATTTAACATGTATAGATTTCTTCTTCTGGGGACACATTAAGAACCACGTGTACAAGGCTCCCATTGACTCAGCTGAAGACCTTGAAGCAAGAAACGCTGTCACCGCTGCAACTGTTCGCAAAATGCTAGGAATCCTTGAAAATGTAAGACAATCAATGCTTCGACGCTGTCATGCATGCACTGCAGTTGGAGGCCGCAACTTCTTTAAACACTTTGTTCACTTTTGTTTTCACTAATTTAAGTTTTCTTGGTGTTTCCTATCGCCCATTAAAATTTGTACAAGAGTTTGTATGAAGGTTTTTACCACGAGAAAGGTTAATTTCATGGTAGCAAAAATGTTCTCCCGGTAAATAGTATGTAAACAAAATCAGTTTGGGAGCGAATGAATAAATTGTATTCAAATGATTTACTTTGCAATTTTTAGATATTTTTGTCATCTTATCTATGAACATAGCTTCTGTTCCCAATCTGTCCTCTATTCAAATACACCTTAGATTGTGATTGAAAAAAAGTTGGTATGCTCGATATTCGAACCCAGTATGCACATGAACACGAATAAGAGGCAAAAGCATTACCCCTGAGCCACTCCGTACCAACAAAATGTCTTCTTCAAATCTAAAGAAATTGTTCTTTTGACAGTGTTGCCACGTTTATCACATTTTGGAAAAAATCATTTATCTCGGAAACGGAACGATTACAAATAGTAATCACTTTTGCATATCAGTTTGTAATGGTCCCTTGAACCTACCCTAGATGTTTGTACAGAGAGTTTTGAAACACCCTGTATATATATTTTTTACTGCTAAATGACTGTAATGAAATATTATCTCTAGAAAGTATACAAAATACACTAGGGTATCCTTATTTTTAATTCTCTTCTAATAGTATGCCACTTTAAAAAAATAATGTTTAAAGGAGAGAGGGTAGGTTTTTTTTAACACAATCTCCTCATATAACTCACTTCCAATTTGTATTTTACTACACCTACATAATGACAATTGAATAAAACTGATCAGAAATTTAAAGGTTCTTGGGAGACCTTTCATGTCTGTTGCCTGATGGACTCATTGATATTCACAGATTTATAAGTTACCAATACCAAACGAATGAGCAATTCTGTTAAGATTAGTATTTCTCTTTCATCGCGGAAACCACGAACTAATCAAAATCTCCCTTTATTCACAACATAAATTACATTTTTTTTTAACCTTTGTCAACTTCTAAATTAATCAACTGGGTGTACTTAGACTAGACCCGATACATCTCTCTTAAGTCACACATTAAGAATGTTCGAATACAAACTGTAAACACTTAGCCCTTTTTAAAGTAATCTCTATACATTAAAATGACAATCAAAAATGTATTCACACAAGTTTTAGATCATCAGCCAAGTGATTTCCCCATGACATCAATATAAAGTTTGAAATTAACAATCCAGACATTGTAATACCAATCAGTTGTTTAATCAGAGGAAAAGTTTTGCACCCCTACAGGCATCATAATTTCAGAAAAACTGTGTTAAAACAATAAATCTTTTTTTTTTCAACCTATTTTGAGGTTTGCATGAAAAAAGCCAACACCTTAGATTTGTACTTCCTAAGATTAACTGTGAAAAAAACTCGAGAGTTTTAAACTGATATTTATATATAGCCTAAGTCTAGATCACATGCTTCGTTCTTTTAATGTGGCAGATTAATTTTAAACTGAATAAAGGCAAATTCAAAAAATAAAAGACGCAAGTGATCCTGACATCATAACACAAAATACAATACAAATACAAGAACAAATTTGCATTTCTAGTCATAATTAATAAACCACCCGACAGATATTTCTATTTTTAAGTGCATGTTTCGAAAATGATATGTTTCAGACTTCAGTTCAAAAACAAAATATTTATACACTTTAGTTGCATGTGTACATTTTAACTGTGCTGCCACGTGTGCTAAAAACAAAAGACGGTTGTCATAACACCCATTTTCAAATTTCCCCACCCTACCATTCATTTTTAGTAAATTTAGAGCTGTTTTCACCATTGCCAGTCAAAGGGTTAATGTCCTTTAAAACTGATTTAACCGAGACTTGCATTTCACCAAACAAAATCATGCTTGGTGTCCACCAAAACGTCGTTTATATTTGACTGAGCAAGAATAGCCATTTAACTTGTTTAATCGGTTGTCAAGTCGGAACATCAACATGGAAGAAGGCTGAGAGTTTCAAATGTACTCTGTTCATGGAATAATGAAATTTGCTAACTAATATCACATTTCGAGTATGCCAAGAACCTATTGCACTTTCATGCTGTGCAGTTTTTATTTTTATTTAAATTCTATAGTAAATACTGTAACACGTATGAGTGAACCACTTAAATAGTATAAATATTCAGTTAGTGTAAGGTGTGTAGTGTAAGATGCACCATTTCATGGCTAATATGAGTGAACCTGTACATGGTAAGGCTGCTGGTGATTCACATATATACTATGTATAGCCTAGGAAATCAAGAACATTTTAGTCATCATGAATTATTATTGGTCAAAGTACAACTTCATGCAAACTGCATAGTTTATACAAACATATTTACCCTAAAAGCTAAAGGCCTAACTGCAAACAATTTTTATCCATTTCGGTAGATGCAGAGCGATCGCGATTTCCGCGCATGAGCAGAAGCCACCATTTATTTTTTTTCTTTAATAATCTAAACGTACCTTAAAATCCAGTATTTGCAGTTACAATTTTTTATTTCTGTTTAGAGTCATCCCTTATAACTACGAAGGATGTTCAGAAAATAGTACCTGTTTGTGCAAAGCAACCACACAGGTAAATGAACTTGGCAAATTCAAGGTCAAACAGTCTGTCACTTGTTTGTCACAATCTATGCGAGTTTCATCGCACTACTTGCATTTTTGTTGTTTCTGTGCGTTTAAAAGGAACTAGAAAATAGAAAATCCTGCTGTGTGTGACATTGGATCTGCAATTCAATTTGTTAACGAATAAAAAAAATACATGACCATGCGAGACTCATCGTCAAATCAAGGAAGTTTATGGTGACGATGTAGGACCTACGTTATGGATGAATCAACAGTGTGACGATGGTACTAAAATTTTAATGCGGGTAGGGAGGACATCCACGCTGAACAAACTGGGCACCTTTCTGTAATTACGGAAGATTTGCTGCATTTATCAAAGAGGATCGGTGTCACACATTTGAAAAAATAGGAAGAATGTCCATGTTTCTCGCACCATAATCCATGAAATTGTCACCGTTCATCTCGGGTATGAAAAAACTTGTGCGAGGTGGGTTCTACGCATGCTTAGTAATCAACACACACATACCTAAAAAATAGAACGGGTACTGCATTGTCTTTCTTGGATCGATACTTAAGGGAAAGTTTTGGGACCGTCTACCCTACAGCCCTAGTGACTTTCACCTTTTCATGAAACCGAAGGACTTTTGGGGAGGAAAAGGCTTTACGACTGATGAAGAGCTAAAGGAAGCAGTCACCACTAGCGGCAGAGGTGTATGACGAGGGAATACAAAAACTTGTCTCATGGCACGATAATTGACTAAATGGCCAAGGTGACTACATGGAACAATAGCCTAAGGTATGTAGATGTAAAACAAAAAGTGTTGTACATAAATCTTTACTAGTTATATGTTTATTGTAAAACAGGTACTATTTTCCAAACAACGCTCGTAAATTAATTTTCACGGAGGCTCTGGATCTAAGGAATCCTGATCTTTATATCCTTTTTGCAACACGGCTAAAGAAGTTAAGCAGTAATGTATATTACTGCTGTTCTTATATACATACTTGTTATCCAACTTTTTATAAACCTGTACGTATGAAAAAATTGGAAGACGTGCATTATTAATTTTATCATTGTTACTGCTTCAGTTTGCACTTCTTTCCTTGTGATCAAAACACTACTGTTTACATAACAATTTTCCTCTTGTTGTTTTCAAGTCTTGGCTGCTTTGCCTGAAAGCAGAACTAGTATACATAAGCTTGTGACTGGCTACAGCTGGGGTTTGGAATCTCGAGAAACCGATTTAGTAAGGTCGATCTCTAATCGATTGACTAATACTTTTAAATGGGCAGCAAATGTTGGTGGAACATAAATGAACATGATGGTGATCAAATCTTTGATGTCCCGTTATCTAATCATGGTGGTATTGGGCCTTAGAATTGCTTCTTTTACACAACTCACAAATGATTAATCAGAAAAAGATTTGAAAGCTGCTGCAAGAATATATTCAAATCTCCTCAAGTTTCAATTACAAGTAAAATCCAGTTTTTCCCTTATAACATGGAATTTTGCTTCCAAGCTCTTTTATTTAGGGCCTACTCACAATGAAGCAACAGTATGATAGAAAGGGCAAGGCAAATGACATATATAAAATTGCTAAATCAACCACTGCTGAAATTAATAAAACTTTCAAAATTGAAATAAAAAACTAACTTGTCTACTCTGATCGCCACTTTAAGAAACGTTGAATGCATAGAAGCGAGATCCCAAGTAATATTTTTCATTTTAAAACTGCTTAATTTTATAGATTTTACCACTGACTTTGGCTGGCCTTAAGAAAGTTTTACAACAAACAAATTCTGGAGTTTTACAGGTTGTATTTTTTTTAAATAGAAAAAATAAGTACTAGGTTAGAAAAATGTAAGTGGAAAGATTGTCTCTGATAAAGAAAATCTTGGTTATAGTATTTTCTATCATTATAATGTGTTACTCCTTTTTCATAGGAACTTGGATTGCTATACAATTGTAGTTTTTATTGAATGTATGTAACATTATGGAACTAAAATCTAGTCAAGCCACTCTTTCTGGAGATTCTTAATTACAGGATTACAGGACTAGAGTAAAAGTTCTTCTAACTAGCCTACATGCCACATTCCAAATTATTTACTGGGTGCATTTCAAAAGTAAGAGTCGGTCAGGTATTAAAAAAAATGTATTGCTCGGGTAAAATACATCTACACCTACTTAACTTTTCCTCATAGTCATCTTTTTTTTCCAAACATAGTTTTACCAAGGCACAAGTTTTTTTATGCCCTCTGCACAGAAATCTGCCACTGGAAAATTCAGCCAGTTCAACTCCTCACTCCCCTTGAATCCTTGAGAACCAAGTAACTTCTTGAGGTGAAACAAAAATTTCTTACATTAACATTCAGTCAAAACAACAATCCTTACAGTGGCGTGTCTTCGCCAAAGGCCAAAAATTTAAGCAAACCCAATCGACACGGAAGATTATGGCCACTGTTTTCTGGGACCAACAAGGTGTCCTTCTTGTGGATTTTACGGAGTAAAAAATGACAATCACGTCCGAGGTATACTGTGAAATACTTTCGAAGCTCAGAGATTACATTCAGAACCAGCGACTTCAGTAATCGTTCTCCTCCACGACAAAGTGCGCCAACACACTGCATGCAGCCTGCACAGTGCAAAAAAAGGTTAGCAATTCAAGCATAACATTTTTAGCACCCTCAGTACAGCCCGACCCTCACACTCGATTCATGTTCACAATTTTCCTTCGTCTCAAGAAGTCGTTTACGACTCTGGAGTTAAAAGCAGCAGAGCTGAACTGGCGCAAATTTTTTTGCAGAAGACAACAAAAAAGCTGGTGTCCCGGTACAAAAAAAGTTTGAAAAAAGGCTATGTCGAAAAGTAACGTAGGTATGCAGATGTTTTTTATCATTTTGTCTTTCTTTTTTTATGTTTGACCAGCCCTTACTTTTGAAATGTGCCTTGTATATTGTTCAGCTTCCACAAATACATATGTGATATGATTAAATGTTTGAAACTGCTACAACGTAAGACAATAATCAACATTTCAACAAATGAAATACAATACAATTTCCATTAGATTGTTGTATCCTGTAGATTAGCCTACAAGGCTATTACTCGCCAAGAGGCCAGTGGTTTTCCTAACTTTTCTCTCTTATTTAGAGCATTACAGCTGTCAAAGTTACACTCAGTGAAGAACATACCTAACATGTTTAAACCCTAAGAATTTAAGTTTGTATGTGTATTCTATGTAATAAAAGGCAGTAATCTGCCCTTTCACTCTCAGCATGGTGTAAACAAACAACGCAGTGATAGCAATCTTTGTGCTCATGTGACATCATGTACGGTGAATTTTTTCATACCCAAACATTGGTTGACAATAATAAAACGTAACAAATAGCTACAAACATTACCGATCTTTCCTTTATCATAATGCTGTAATGTCGTGATAACAGCTTCTGGTTATTCTTATTGACGTCCACCAATGTTTGGATCAGGAAAAAAAAATGTCAGCGCAAAGATTGCTATCCCCGTATTATTTGTTTAAACACCATCACACACAGAATGCAATATCCTATGGATATCCAGATACGTGTGGATATTTACATAATAATGTCGTATACACAATATTGTGTGCACATTTTGAATCGGACGATATAAAATTAATATTTTTAAATGTACAGATTAACCAAAACTGATTCAAATCATTCTAATTATGTTATTTGTTTAGTTATATTGAAAAACAATTCTTGAATGAGATAAACTCATTCAATAGGGTTTGATGGATATTGTTAGGGTAGTCTAGAGTATAACAATATCTTACTATAATATGACTTGCTTGGTCCAGTGGTTAGCATAGCGAGCTCTGGAGCGAAAGGTAGTGGGTTCATATCTCACCCACGGCATATATATATA
>KZ869318.1:20792-39248 GCA_003456935.1 Machilis hrabei | reverse complement strand
AATGTTTGACTGTGTATATTAATGACAATCAGTCTGCGCAAAAACTTTCTGAAAATCAAATGTATCACAGTAGGACAAAACATATAGATATCCGTCATCATTTTGTACGCGATGCTGTTGAATCGAACTCGATTGAATTTAAGTATGTATGTATTGACAAGATGATTGCGGATATGCTCACAAAAGGATTGTGTATACGAATGCATGTATATTGTACTAACCAGTTGGGAGTGTGTCAGAATCAAGATTAAGGGGCAGTGTTGGATTTATAGTGTTATATGTGTAATCTTGATACTTGAATATACCTAGGTGGAACTAGAAACTATAGACTCTTGGCTGTATCTATGGTTGAATGAGTTTTGAATGTAATAAACACAGAGACAAGATGGAAGTGTTTCATTTGATAAACGAATATACATATTATAACTAATTAAAAGGTCATCCACTGATAATCTCAACACCTTTAAACCCAAGTAAACTCAAGGCATTGCTCTAGGTAGTGTTGTTAGTAGAAAATAGCTTCTAGATTTTTTTTCAAGTGCTTGAATAAAAAGATCAGGACAATAGAGACTACAAGTAAGTTGATGCTAGTAGGCCTAGTGTAGTTTGTAAACTTGTACAGTTAATTCTCAAACTATCAAAACTGAAATATAGGTTTTAATGTGTGTTTTAAATCATCACCAGTATTTGTGTTTACAAATAAAATATCCTTAGAAACATGATACTGCACGCCCTAGTGTTGTTAATTTTCCGGACAAAAACTTTAGTGGAAAATTTTCCGCAGACAAAATAGGAAATAAAAGGGCAATATATAATTATAATACGAACATATTGCGATATTAAGTTCGATCTAGGATACCGTAGTTAAATAATTATATAAAGTTCCTGTGAGATGGTGTGTGAATTGTCGTTTAAAATTTCTTTAAATATCAGTGAATAAGCACGATCACAACCTGATAATTACGTGTATGCCAACTTACAAACTACATACAATACTATCAGTGTTATTTCTTTTAGTTATATTTTTAGGTTAAAAGTGGTCCACAAAGTAATTTTAAAAGTAAGGCTATTATATGTATAATATATGCACCGGTATATTTTTTAATAAATTACCGGTATCTATGTTTTGCACTGGATATTAAGTTTTAAAATAGAAGTTGTAAAATTTAGACGTAAAGTTCCCAAATCTATGAGCAAGGACTCATTGGGAACATTACTAATCCTGTCTTTATTCATAAAATGTTAACCCTGCAACTATAGCCTATAATAAATGAAATTAATTATATTTTGCACGGTATTTTGAAATAAATGGAAAAGAAAGCCGACAAAAAATAGCTGAAAAAATAATAACAGTATCCATGAGCATGAACTATCATATTTAGGACATTGTAATTGTAAGCACAAACACTGATGATGAATTAAAAGACACATCTGGATCAAGTAAAACCTATATTTCAGTTTTGTTGAGCTTTTGATAATTTGAGAATTAGGTCTAACTGTAGGCCTACAAGTTTACAAACTACATTACGCCTATTAGTACCAAGGGATAATTTTGTAGTTTATTACTTACTAGCAATCTCTTTTGTACTGATCTTTTTAATCAAGAACTTGAAAAAAAAAATGAAAATTTAGAAGCTATTTTCCACTAACACCACTAAGGGAGGGTGGGGCAAGAAAGAGACTACCATAACCTATCCTACATGATATAAAATTGTAAATCAACATAATGCTTTTTTTGTGGTAGACAAAAAAGAGCAGAAAATTTTCCACTAACAACACTACTTCACACTCATGAATACTGTTATTAATTTTCCACTATTTTTTGTCTGCTTTCTTTTCCATTTATTTCAACATACAAAGTATCATTACCATTTTAATTACGTTCTTCAATAAATACAGTATAAGTAATGTTCCCAGTGAGTCCTAGCTCACAGATTTCGGAGTTTTTTTATCACAATTTTAAATTTTACACATGGCAACAATGTTACAACTTCCTGTATCGCGAGCTGCCCAGCTCTTAGGAATTAATGAAGAACAATAATAATAATAATCATTTTAAAAGTTAATAGGCCCCCTATCCAATGCAAAATGTAGATAAATCCAATATCCTAAAAAAATATACAGCCTACATACAGGCCTTTATATCCCTACTTTTAAATTTACTTTGTGGACCACTTTTCCCCTAAAAAATGTAACTAAAATAAATTAGACTGATAGTATCGTATGTAGGGCTAGTTTGTACGTTGGCATACACTTAATTATCAGGCTGTGATCATGCTTATTCACTGACATTTAAAAAAACTTTAAAAAATAACCATTTACAGACTATTATTCACCACTTTATATGGACTCTATTTAACTATCACTGATCGAACTTAATAATGCAATATATTCTTATTATATATTGTCCTTTTTTATCCAGAAAATTAACAATGAACTTACTTGTTAATTTCCCAGCATTGTACCACATGAACCAGAAACAGAGCACTATGCTGTCAAGGAGCTCTGAAGTCTCTGTGCATGTGATACATATCCTAATAATTTTAAAGCAACTGTATTAATTAATATACAAGTACAAAACATCAAATTGTTATTCAAAATAAAAAGTAAGCTTGTAGCCTAGCCTAAGTTATGCACTGCAAGTGCACACAACTCCTACCTCTTTCAAATTGTACAGTTCTGACTAACTTAGTAAGTGGCAAAAGACTTGTACCATATATATGTAACTGCAGCATTACTTAAGTGGTCACTAATCCATACATCACCTTATTGTACAGAAGCTGAGTTTAATTGCTAGTTTTACAAATCAATGGTGCATTTTAATAAAACGACATAACCAAAAAAAATTTATATATATATATAAACACTTTGAAATGGAAAATTTGCACAGAAAGTAAAAAAAAGTGTAATGTACAGTACATGTACAATCCTAGGAGCTACATATCTACCTAGTATGTAGATATAGTGCCCACAGTATAGGCCTACCAAGACACTTGCATCACAGCTTCGAAAATTCTGTGATGCTAAATAAATCCACATTTAGAGTGACTGAACCAGAATGCAAAACTTTGTTTAACTCCATCCATATTAACTCTTATCATAATACACAATAAATAACACCCCCACCCCTAAATTACCAAACATATTTCTAGTTCAGGCAGTGTATTATAAACTGCAAAATACAAAATTAATCTACATAGGCCTATGCACAGCATACTACGGAAGTAATGGAATATATCTAAAACTTCAATACGTTAATGGCACTACCTAAAATAAACACAAAAGTTTAAAGACTCAAAATTTTCAACTGCTGCCTCATTAAAAAAAAAAAATAACAAATACAAAAAACTAGGATACGGGTCACTTTTTACTTGCACGGAGGAGACCGTCAATCTCGTCTCGGGTCACAATTGGGTAAAAATGGAGTGCATTCAATTGGACACATTTAAAAAAAGAAATTGTGTGTCTCAGTATTTACTAACAAAACATGGTTTGGATTTTGGTGTTTTCAGTTTGTAGATTTTAATGTACAGTATGGTACTTTAATATCCTGAACATTAAGTCAACAAGAACAATGTGCTTGACTCATGATCAAGAGGCTTGTGGTTGGAAGTACAGTACCGGTACTGAACAATTTTTGTTGTTTATCTAATGCTTTCAAAACATGAATAGAGTAACTAACAAAGCAGATTTACAAAGGAAATGAGAATGTGTTGCATACCCACTCAAGGCAAAGAGGCCAGTGGTTGTCCTTGCTTTTATCTCTTATTTAGCTTAGGAGCATTTTACAGCCATCAAAAAGTTACACACAGTGAAGCACAAAGGATTACAGAACGTACCTATGTGTTAAAATACTTAGAATTTATATTTGAATGAGTGTTCTAAGTAATAGAAGGCAGAAATCTGCCCTTTCACTCTCAGCATGGTGTATGCTAAACAAACAATATAAGGGAAAGTAATATTTGCGCCGACATGGCGTCATACACAGCATCGACTACACATACCCTAGACTTGCACTCGCCATGAGAAAATGTCTGCCCGATCCCACGTAGTAATTGGATGCGAAGTACAGATGGCGACACTGTGTGTAGTCAATGGTAGATAGGTTACTGTCGAAGACGATAAATTTTAAAGATAAAATTGAAAAATCAACATTATGTATTTAAAGAGCCAATGAAACTACTGGAATTGCGAATTCAAATTATTAAACTGTGATGTTTACAATCGACAACATCCAATTAATAACGGAAATACATTTGTTTAGTGGAGAAAATACTTAAATAGACCCTATTGAATTTATGTAATTAATGAGCAAGTTAGGTTTGAACGTTAAAAATTACAACTTGGTTTCTGGCATCGGTACTTCGCATCCGATTACTACAGTAGGTGGGATTGGGCAGATTTTTTTTTATGGTGATTGCAAGTCTAGGGTATGTACACTGTTACCAAAAACTATGTGATAGTTTTATTCAAATTTGTTCCTACTCAAACATTGGTGGACAATAATAAAACATAGTCTAACCATAAGCTTTTGTCATGACATTACAATATTAAGTTACCGTAACGTGGGGGGACTTTGATTTCACGGGGTGACTTTGATACCCCATGTCTTGTCAAACAAATTGCGGCATTACTCGGAAATGGTTAAACAGGGAATTTTCATATTTTACAGGTGGCCATACCAATACATGTGTGTTTGAAACTGCTGTGTTCTGAATGTCACAAATTGTGCTGTTCGTCACAAAAAATTGTTTTGTCTGATGGTAAAAATAAGTTGAAAAAGTGAAAGCTCCAAAATTTTGAATGCCGAATGTTTGGATACAAAATTGAAAAGGGTAATGAAGTATAATATGAAAGTATGGTCCTTAGGGACCTTCTTAAGCCTAGCTGCATTTTTTAGTGTCCGACAGGTTTAGAGTAATCACCAAGTTTCAAGTGTGGGGTGAATTTGATACCCCGTGTCTTTGAATTTCACAATGACAGCTTTCAGTCTTTTTTGTTCTGCGTTATTTACAATTTTACTGAATCATGTATGAACCTATTAGAGACTGAAGTATCAACACTTGCATATTCCTGCATCACTCTTTTTTTTTTCAGGATATTAATTAACGGAAGCCAGTAATTACCGTTTACAAAGATGCCAAGGAAACATATGAAGCAGTTGGGAAGCCGAAACTACAAAAATTATTCAAATGAACAACTTGAGGAGGCTTTAAAAAAATAGTAGATGGAGAACTTTCTATTAAAAGAGCTTCGATTGTGTATAGTATTCCCTTCGGAACACTGCATAACAAGTACCATGGGAAACACACCCGGCCAACCGGAGGACAAACAGTGTTTTCATTAGCAGAGGAACAACAATTAGTCAAAGCAATTACAAAATGTGGGGATTGGGGTTTTCCGTTGTCATTGTTTGATGTTCAGATGTTTGTCAAACATTACCTTGACAGGCAAGGTATAATCATTCATAAATTCTCGAACAACACTCCAGGTAGGGATTGGGCTTACAATTTACTTAAGCGTCACAAGGATGCCATGGGGCAGAGGCTCGCAACAAACATTTCCAGACCAAGAGCCAGTGTTTCTGAGCAAACTGTTAAAGACTTTTTTGAGAATTTCTCTAAGACTGTTGATAGTGTACCTAAGACTCACATATATAACTACGATGAGACAAATATCTCAGATGATCCAGGGAAAAAAAAACTGTTGTATCGCCGGGGCACTAAGTACCCAGAGAAGGTACTTAATCATTCTAAATCAGCAACAACAATCTTAATGTGTGGTTCAGCATCTGGCATACTTTTACCGCCTTATGTTGTTTATCAGAGTGAGAACTTATGGCAGCAGTGGACTGAAAATGGACCAAAAGGGAGTCCTTGTTGCCCAGAAGCATGTTGCTCCCAGGGTGCAAGATATAATAGAACAAGTCATGGTGGATTGACTCGAAATCGTTTTCCGAATGGTTCAAAACATTATTTCTTCCCCATGCTCGGCGACTTGAAGGTAGAAAAATTCTCATCGGGGACAATCTCGACTCACACTTCACAGACGATGTAATCCAATTGTGTGAGGAACATGATATATCATTTGTATGTCTTCCACCTAATTCGACGCATATTTGCCAACCCTTGGACGTCGCGTTCTTCAGGCCACTAAAGGGTGCCTGGCGTACTGAACTGACTAATTGGAAAATGAAAAATCTTAGAGTAAGTGGAATCCCTAAGCAAGAGTTTCCTGTTTTACTGAAATCTACACCCAAACGAATGGACGGAAACGATAATTCAATCCAGAAAAATCTACAGAGTGGATTTAAAGCAACCGGTTTGTGTCCACTAAATGCTGATCAAGTGCTCAGAAGATTGCCTGGATTTTCTACTACTCCTGAAGTACTTAACGATTCGCTTGTTGAATACCTTAGTGCTCAACGATACCAGGGTGAAACTAGAAAGAGGAAGAGGACCAGAATTAATGTGACTCCAGGTGCAAGTGTAACTGGACGGTTCTCCAGAGGATCCGAGAGTGATGTGGATGACCCACCCCTTGCTAGTGACAAAGATGACGAGAGTGGCGAAAATAACAACGAAACTGAAGCAGCTGAATGCCTCCAGCCAGCCCCTCAACACCTTAAAATTGGGACTTTCGTGTTGGTTAAAGTGTTGTCTGGTCAGCGTAAATCTATTTATTTTCACTATGCTGCCATCATACAGAACAAATTGAGTGACACTGAATTCAAAGTAATGGGACTAAAGTCTGTTGATACTGCTAAAACTGTGTTCAAGTGTGTAGAAACAGATATTTTTCAGGTAGACTCAAGTGTTATATTGGCCATTTTAGCAGAGCCCACTGTTGAAAAATCAGGAGACAGGATGCGTTATCGGTTTAATGGCCAAGTAGATTTTAAAGAAAGTTAGAATATGAAAAAAAAAAGTTTTTCCTTTCTCTGGACTTTAATATATACCTCTAACAGAAATGTATAGCCACTACTGGGATGTAAATGAAATATATAATCANTACCGGTACTTGTTATTCTCTTAATTAAACTTGTATATCTTTTTNAACCCACTTAAACAAGGCTCCAGGCTAAGACAGTCATGTGCCTGCATAAACTGATCAATTGGGGACACCTCTGTATCTTGGTTGACAGGTAAGCTACTTGAAACTCAAACATCAATTAAATAAATGAGAGTATCAAAGTCACCCCACCCTTTGTCCTAACTTTGAATCAATATTGTGCTTAAACTGACGAACCGATTTCATTGTGGGTTGAGATTATGCGCTTGAGTTTTATAACGTGTATTTCTATGCACTTTCCAATAGGGGTATCAAAGTCACCCCAACCTATAGGGTGACTTTGATATACTACTTTTTATTTTTTTGTGCTTTACCTATGGAAAGAAAAAAAATTTTGACACCTAATTATTATGAACTATGGCCTAACTAATCATTATCAATTTTTTAATTCAGTAAAATATTCAGATCCTTACAAATATCACAAAAAGTATGTAAAAAATTATCAAAGTCACCCCACGTTACGGTAGCCAATAAGAGATAAAAGCAGAAACAACCACTTGCCTCTTGGCTTGAGTGGGTATGCCCATGGAGAAATAACCTTATTAACAGTTAAATGGAGTAATTCATGTCCACTCTGACTGCCTTTAGCTATACAAAAAAACTGCAGAACTAGTACACGAGCTTGCCATCGGATACAAAAATTCGGGTTTTTAGAAACCGGGGTCGTAAGGTCGATCGCCCATCAATTGACAGTTAGTATTGAACAGGCAGCAAGTGATGATGAAACGTAAACAAAGATGATGGTGGTCAGATTGTTAATGCCCCGTCAACTGATCATTGATCAATGGTGAAAACAGCCCTAAGAAGACATAATTTAGCAAAGGAACAAAAATTGCATACAGGACTTTTTTCTGTTGTGACAGATATGTTATTTCCATGGTAAGCAAAAGAAGAGATGGGAGATGAGCATCTCCATTAAATCAGACTAACCTCTCGTAAAGTCTTCTCTAGGTCTCATTGTAGAACGGGCATAAAAGACAAATTTAAAAGTTTTTAAAGAAACTGTACCATAGAATAGGCTATACACTGTATTACATAATTAATTTTTAATTAGGTTCCAGTCTATTTTCGATACCCCAAGTAAATAGGCCTATTAACATTAAACAACATATTAAAATAGGCCCTACACTTAATTCATATCATATCTCTGGATTTGTAACACACAATTGTTACTGTCAAGAACAGTAGAGTATTTAGTGATCAAGTATGAAAATGTATTTAGAAGTAATAATTGATTTACTAAAAAAATAGTGTGGTTTGCTGATGCTCGGTCTGCAATGAGACTAGACGTGAGAGACTTGCCTCTTCTCCAAATCTGGTGATCCACAATGGTTTTTTAAGACTAAGCCAATGAGAACAAATAATACGTTTTTTTCTTCTAGTTTCTATTTTCTCTACTAGGTGAACACGACGCTGTTGTTTTGTTCAAACATACTTGAAGCCTATTGGCCAGACTCGGTGACATGCAGTAGGTACAGTGTTAGTTCATCAATCATCATTGCCAAACATCTTCTTGGTTTCTGCAAGCACAGTACAGTTAAAGAATGTCATAGCAACGAATGATTCACAATGAAAAATATGTTTGGCAATATTGATTGATGGCCTATCACTGTATCTACTGCACGTTACTGGCCAGACTTAAGCTAGTTCCCCAGTGACATGGCATGGAAAAGCGCTCTGAGTGGCCAATGTTCACTGGATAAACTATAGTTTATCCAATGATCATTACACCACACCGTCTGCACCTCACCATACCTCGTCACTGGAGAACTAGCTTTAAACTGACTTGCCCTAGGATATGACATCTCCAAAAAGTTAGGCTGTCCTCTCATGAAAGTCTTCCCATTGTAGACCAGGCATGACAAACATATAGGTACAACAATGCTCTTTTTCCAAGCTACAATAGAGATTTGACCAACAGTAGCATGAAATGCTGTTAATTACAAACTGGTGTTCTCAATTTCATCTGAATGTTCAGCTATAAGTTGCACTGCAATGAACAAGACAGTTGTGCCCCAAATAATTACTGATATGCACTATTACATCACCGTTTTAGTGTTAAGTCACAGATGTGTCAAGATTTCTATGGATGATGTAGGGGTAGGTAACTTTACAAAAATTTTAGCTTCATATGTATAGGGTGGATATTCAGTTAGGAGCAATGATATATACTTGCAAAATTGTTAAGATAGAGTATGATATGTGATTCCTATGTTAGGGTGTGTGTGTGAGCATCTCATTTTTAAATTAACCTTATGTAACTTATATAAAATTGTAAATAGTGAAATTCATAGCTACCCTAACTGTAATGTGAATAATCCAAGAGTGGTTATGAGGATGTGTATATGTACGTACACAATATGATGGAGTTGTGTTGTTACCATTATGTATGCAAAAACACAGTTAGCAAATTTCTGTAAGATTTATGTGGGGGTATATATCATGTGCGATGTAAATGAAATAGGGATATAGTTTTAATACTTTGTAAATTATATTGACTACTCATGACTTGTCCAATGTCCTTGAATTTTTTTTTTAAAACAAAAAATTATCATATAAGGATCTGAAGGATAAAATAAAATTGAATTGAATCTATTTGGAGTAACACAATTTTTTTATGTTATTATGACTTCCAAAATAAATATTTGTAGATAAAATTATACATGATATGAACTAACATGAATAGCATAATTATTGTAGCTAATTTAATTAACCATTGCAATGATTTGGAGGTGATAATGTTCAGTTAAAAACTGTTTTACTCCAAACTGAATATCCACTCTACACATAAGTTTCATGGCAAACATTTTTATCAGAAGCTATATAGAATGTAAAATGTTTCAATATTTACAAAATATCCAATTTAGGCCAACATTTACCAACCCTGAGAGTTAATTGACAGCCTTTAGTTTAAAGCTTCAGACACACTAGACACTTATGTACGAGTTCTTTCGTGGCTTTAAGATAACAAGAACTTTGGTGTACCTTGCACCGGCCACATAACCCACATTAGTTACGTTTCTGATATGTAAAGAAAGAGATGAACTCAAAAATATTTACAAGATCTTTGCTTTGATTAACAGACGAAGGTTGATCTGTTTTAGATATATTTCTAATGACTTGATTTTTATGCCTACTCCTCACTCAACACTACATAATTACTTTCACTCACGACTAAGCTAAAAAATCAACTTTTTATCTACAAACTTCCTTTGTTGTCTGCTTACCTTTTAACAGGGAGCTAACGAGCTATGTGCTTTACAATTTTATTTTTGCTAACATCAACATCTAATCTACCCAGTTCGTGTACTTGAAAGCCAGGCTTCACGAGAAGTACGTGTTCTTTGTATGCCAGTGTGGACGGTGATAACAAGGAAGTTCATGTTCTTTTGTGTCTAGTGCGTCTGAGGCTTAATACTTCTATGAGCTTTGAAGTGCATAAAAAATAGCATTTAATAGAAAAATACAGTAGGCCTACTGTTACTGCAAAACCTCTTCAATAATATTTTCTTTTTTAATAATAATAATACAGTTTCAAGTTCATAGTTCCATTAGGTTGAAAGCAAGAGAACTACTAGGCTACCTAATCATGTTTACAAGTCCTGAGGATGGTAACTGAGTTGCACGCTGTCTCAATTGTTCCTCTTGTTTTAACCACTTCTGGATTTGCCTCCTATGGACACGAAATTTCTTTGCCACTGCTCGCTGGTTTCCTGCACATTCTGCATCTACATGATATGCATCAAGGGCTTGTATTTTAAATTCAAGGGGATAGGCATGTCTCTGACCAAACACTGTGCCTTTAGAACATAAACCCAGAAGATTTTGAAAGGGAAACATTGCAACCTCCAACCTGGATGACGGAGAGTGGAATAATCCAAAGGTCTTGTGATCATAATGACCTGTAGTACTAGATGGCTTTGAAAACACTGAACATCCCAAAGACTTGTTTGATTGCAAAACTGAATCTGTGTGTTCACTTTCAATCTTACCCATAGGATCACTGTCCAAACCCCCGTTCCTTTCCACTTTCACAAGGCACAAAGGAGCATCTTGGATATCATCCACACAAACCCCACTATCAGCACCATCACTCCCACTTTCCAATACATGCACTTCTGACATTTTTGTTTTCTTTATTTGAGCATTCGTCATCAGAGAGGGTATAAACTTTCTTTTTCGTTCTTGAAATAGCAATTGCTTTTGTATGTCTTCCCTCAACACACTAACACCGGTTTTTGAAGTAGCACTCCTACCATCCAAATCACAGCTTTTATTATTGGCACAAGCTTTGTCATTACTAGGGGAAACTACACTAAAATTATTCTCTTCATCGTGAGAGCCGTCTTCATTGTATCCAACATACCATTTACCAAGTCTCTGCCTTTGAAGACCGCCACCGACAGTTGCCTCACTTCGTAACTGCAGCTCTTGTCGTAACCATTTCTGGACTTGGCGACGATTAATTCCATACTTCCTTGCTGTAGCTCTTTGATTGCCTCGACAGAAAGTATCACCGTAGAAACTGTCCAGAACGTTTATTTTGAATTGTAACGAGAAGGAACGTCGCTTACTTAAGGCGTGCTCTAAGAAGTTGTCCTGCTGTCTCAAACTTGACATTAATTCCGGATCTCGAAGTTTATTTTGGGAATCGTCATGATCACTAACTATTTCCTCTTTTATTTTGGAGCAAGCTACGTTCGTCAATGATCCTGTATGAAATGTAACAGAGTCTGTAGAATTATCACTAACGATTTCCTCTTTTATTTTGGAGCAAGATACGTTCGTCAATGATGCTGTATTAAAAGTAACAGAGTCTGTAGCAATATCAGCTCTTCTTGGTATTAGCTTAGCATGTTTCCAATTATTTGTTTTTGCGCTTGAGAGAGACAGGTCAATTGCTTCGTCGGAATCAACAGAAGAGGATGCGTCTACCACTCCTGTCGGCGGAATTTCCTGTTGAGCAGCACGCAGGTAATGCTCCATTTGTAGCCACTTCTGTATCTGACGTCTATGTATGCCATGTTTTCGGGCTGTAGCACGCTGATTACCTCGACAATCCGCATCTTGACGATAAGAATTAAGAACTTGCAATTTGAATCTCAATGGAAATGTTCGACGACCACTCATTATTGTTCGATTCCAAGCATTCAGTAATTTAATGTTAACAGTAACGTTACATTTACCGACAAGAACGGCATGACATCACTAAGAAAAAACACGAATGAATTCATTCACCTACTACTAATTTATTTTCACCAGCAAATTCAACACTGAGATCTCTGTAGTCATCGCTACAATATGTGCATCATAAGAAACGCGTGTTTCAGCGTTTGCGCCAATGTATCTTTCATTCACTAAATGTATAGTAACACAAACACACGAGGAACAAATTTCGGTGTCTGCAAGGAACAGTTGACCTACTATTACCTATTGTTCAAGAAATGACGCCGGCGCTCCAAACATTCCACTACCCCCTCTCACAGTGAGCATTCTTTGAGCTAGTAGAGTCGTCCAGCAGCGGCGTTCTTGGTTGGTTGGCAAACAGAGATCCCCTCCGGTCAAAGAAAATTACACACCAGACTGCCAGACGCTAGTCTTAGCCGAGAAGCTACGGCAGGCCGAGACCCTAACGAGTAAGTGAGGGAGAATCCCTCCGCTGCCACCCATCCTCTCTCTCACTCCTTCCCTGTTATTACAGTGTTGTCAAATCGTGCTTGCACAGTAGGCCCATGGTAACACTCGGAGGACACGCCAACTTCCTTTATGTCCACCCCTCTCCCAAACCTCTTTACAGACATTATACGACCGATGCAGCTGCCGCCGATAAAAGGCTTCGAACTCTGAGCAAATCTTGGATTGCGTTTTGCAATATGGTTATTCATGAGAACTCAATATTTGCTTCATCCTCTATTAGTATTATCATTACTGAATACCTGTACTCAATAACTATTTAAAAATGTTATTATTTTCATCTTAACGAATCGTAAGTTCAGGTATGCTTGACAATCAACTTATTCTTAAGAAAACTGTGCTTTAATTACTACCGTACACCATAATCCAAGCAAAGGACGTAACCTGTTTTTGCATGAAAAGATACCAAGAACCATTCTACAGCTGTATTTGAGTTATAACACGAAAAACATGTTTGTTATAATAATTGCAGACCTTCCAACATGGGCAAAAAGGCCATTTTCACACGCCGTTTTGTATCTGTAAAATTTTGCGGAGAGAAACGATAGTTGTATAGAGCCCTAGACTGGACATTGAAGAGAACAAATCATTTTTTTATTTATGGGGTCATCGCTTTAGTTTTCACAAAAAACTTGAAGGACGAGGCGTCTGTTACGCGCGCTCAATTAGGATCAGTTTCGCATACGTTGTCTATCGCGCTGGTGGGTGAAGACGGCAAGTGCAGCGCGAGAGTAAAACAGGCAAATAACGACCAGCTTGTCACCCGTTACGACGCAAGTTTCAGGATCACTGGACGGCGGCTCTAGTAGCCCAAATATATCGCAAAGATAAGTTCCTTGGCCTCTGTTCACTAATGTCTCTCTCAATGATACACCAATTGAGTAAAATCTATGATAGAACGGTGTTTTGTCCTGTCTTTTAGTTTACAACAAATAGACCGTTACGTTTGTCTTATTACGCCTAAACTCTTCAAATAATGGTCTATCTTGGTTTTCATTTTATTTCATTGACATCACACGAGAATATCTCTTGTTAGTATCAAGTGTTGTCAGTGGCCACTGAATCACTAAGGGTTAATTTATAAAAACGTATACGTAGTTGGACGACGTGTTGACGGATACAAGTTTTATATAACGTTTATAGAAACGGATATATGGACAGAATTAGGTATGTATTGCCACCTAGCGGGAGATCAACATAGCGGCGTAACTATCAATGGTCGACTTTCCTCCCGATAGCATCGACATCGTAAAAAATAGACGGAAATAACGTATCTAATAATTGGAAGTTGATCCACTCAGTCACTCCGTCTGAATACGTTGGTATAGTGACCAACAATAAGTAGTGGGTAAAGTCCTATCTCACCCGTGTAAACAAATGTATTGCTATGCAGAATCCGAATTTGACACTAAATAATTTCACCATATTCCTTCCTGAAATTGTCGTATTTTAATATTCGAATGGCTTTTGTATAAAATAAGGTTAACACTGAAAGTAAACACGTACTTTTAGATGACAAAAATGGTGATTAAATACGTAATTACGAGGCTAAACTCACGCATTATTGAAATATGTACTAAAATGAATAATAGATGGCAGAACCTTCCATTGCGAGTTTTATCACTTCTGGATTCCGCATAGCGACAAAACATTAATTTGAGGTTTGCATAATACTTATTCTAGACTACTCTAACGTTGGGCTGGTTGGCGGATCTATCTTTCTTTGAAAACCACGCCATAGCTAAACTTAAAACTGAACTTTCCCTCTCCGTCGTCCAACTATCTATACGTTTTTATAAACAAAGCCTAATAATAAGAGAACAGTTGAAAACCAAAGAAAATAAAAAGTATAATAACGTTCGTACTGATAGTGTCAATAAAAGTGATCTCGTGATGCGGCTTAGGCTTGGTGTATAAAAATCTAAATGTAGCTGGACGACGGAGAAGCAAAGTTCAGTTGTATGTGTTGCTATGGTGTGGTTTACAAAAAAGGATAGGTCCGCCAGCCAGCCCAACGTATTCAGAGACGGAGTGGCCGAGTTGACAAACGTTCCACTTTTTAGAGAAGTTCTTTCCATTTCTGTCCATTTTCTTCGATTTTATCGGGAGGAAAGTCAGCCGTTGATAGCTATGCCGCTTTGTTGTTCTCCCACTAGGTGACAATACATGCCTTTTTCTGTCCGTATATCCGCTTCTATAAACGTTATAGAAAACTTGTATCCGTCAATAGTACGTCGACCCATTACGTATACGTTTTTATAAACCAGGATTAAATGCACATCCAAATCAACGACATTATAAAAATCATGGTAAGATACACCGAGTGAAATAAATATTTTGATTGTATAAAAATGATACTTCAGACAATGAGGGTCACAGATAATTGTTACCGACTGCAAAGGAGAATCCCAATCACTATAGTCAGCCTCAAGGAAACAACAAGTCTGTCTACCTATGTTAATCCCCTGAAACCCAAGCGACTCAGGTAAAACGGTGATTAAGAGAAAGCGTCACTAACGACTCTAGTAAAAAATTCTAAATCGATCAAATTTGTACTTACAGTAAATCCGAAATCCCCAGTCGAACCAGCGTCAAATTGCAATGCAGATTTAAAAAAAGAACGAAGGTTTTATGACAATTTAATCTTTTATGATTTTTTCTAAAATTGGTATTTGTGTAACATACAACACAGCCTACACTAGGTTAACATTTAGATAAAAATCGGTGACATCAGAAGAAAGAACGCTCACGATTGTAGACTGTCAAGTGTTATTTCAGGAGTGAACTGTGACCGTGAGTACTGAGCTTTGCACATATTCACTCTTTGAAATAAAAAATAAAGCCATGTATTAACGTGTTGCTTAATT
Source organism: Machilis hrabei (assembly GCA_003456935.1). Classification (NCBI taxonomy): domain Eukaryota; kingdom Metazoa; phylum Arthropoda; class Insecta; order Archaeognatha; family Machilidae; genus Machilis; species Machilis hrabei. The sequence goes on along the minus strand of KZ869318.1, from coordinate 23,616 downwards.
TTATCTTACACCATTGCTCTCACGAAAAAAATCACCTTTTTATTTGATTGGAATGTGTCTCTTACAGTGGAGATCCGAAGTGACGAATGTTCATGTACTATTTAGGCTGGCTGGTTAAACGTACGTACGCATTATATCATTGTCTTGTATATTACACAAATACCAATCTTAGAAAAAATCATAAAAGATTATATTGTCGTAAAACCTTCGTTCTTTTTTCATTCTGTATTGCAATTTGACGCTGGTTTGACTGGTGATATCAGATTTAGTGCAAGTACAAATTTGATCGAATAAGCATTTTTACTCCAGACCTGAAAATAATTGCATTACGGGTGATGAAGTTAATCAAATCAACGTCTTATTCGTTTCGTTTTATACAGTTTTGCATAATGTCAACCAACCAATCAAGCAAGCAATATTTTATAACTCTACCCCTTGTATAGTATAACATCTTTGTTGAAAACATATGCTAAGGTATTTTTCAAAAATTACATTGCTATCTGGTGCGTCAAGAATAATATTTAAATCGAAAAATGTCATTTTAATTTGAGTCTCATCAACATTAGTCGTTCCGATCTTTAACAAGAACTNCTGACTACCAACACGGTCCCAATAAAGTACACAGAATTACTTACTTCCACGAATAAGCGAACTACCAACCTTCTGCTTTAAGTAGGGGAGGGAAAAAACCGTTGGTGTTTGGATAAATGGTAAATAAGAGCTACGAGTTTGTCTTTACTTTTACAGTAGGGAGTCACTCTCTCAGGAATAGGATAAACTTCTTAATAACTGCTTTTGATTATTTTATCAAATATGCATTACCAATAACTAAAATTATCGTGTCGGCTGGAAGATCGAAGCGCAACTCAACCGTTTAGTTCCGTTGCAAACCTAAACGTTTACAGTTGTAGTTTTCGAAATAAGAATTCCTTTCGAACCCTGTTTAAATCTGAGTGAAAAAAAGGGTTTACAAAAATAAAAGGTCTTAAAACAAAAGAAGTTGAACAAACAGTCCAGAAAATATCGCCGAGTACTTGAAGTATATGGTTCTACACAAAACAATTAAACAGCTACAAGTATTTTGTGGTTTGTCAAGAACGGACTCGAAATATTTCTATCAAACTCGGTTCTACACGAAAATTCAAGGGTTCGGCACCTCGTTTAAAATTCAATAAACGCACGGATGTTTTATTTGGTTTTCACTTATTTGGAACCACCCGACAGCAATAGTTCTGATTTCATCCAATTTCGTTTCAGTAGATCAACCCTGATGCTTAGGCCTTAGTGTGACCAACCAATGGGCAATGATCAGTGGCGACGCTAAGGGGATGCGAGGGTTCCCTCAAAATATCATCCGTCCACCCATCTTCTTCCCCCCCTCCCCCCAAGTGCTCAAAACTCTAATTTATTTGAAAATAAAGTAGCTTGGGTGTAAATCAGCAAGCTCTTTTACAAAATTTGAGCCCATTGTTAAATATGTGTAACGTTTTTTCTTCAGATTGAAAATGACAGAATGATTGTGGCAAAACTTAAATTTGAACACAATGTTTCAAGATGGCGCCCAAAATAATTGACGTGAAGATTCCAAATATCTAATTCACTCTCTGTACAACCGTAGAATGAATTGAGTGGAATTATATCGTTCTCGAGATGTTGTCTCCACAGACAGACAGACAAACGGACATCTTTTTTTTTTTTTGCCTTTTTGGTGTTCAGAAATGTTTAAAACATGGAGAAAAGTAAAAAAATATGGGTTTACGATTTTATAGCTTTTGCGTAATTTCAATACTTCGTTCCGCATAGCAGGCTATAGTCATAACATTTTCTGACCCTGTAATCACGTTTGTCGAAGTACCGCAAGTCTTCGTTAGTGGTCCTAACCTGTATCGTTGAACTCTGTCTGCGTATACAGAGTGTCCCAAAAATACACTGCAAAACTTCGGGAATAGATTCCTCATATGTAGAGAGTAAAAATAATGTATATCAACATGGATCGGGAAATACTTGGTTTCTGAGTAATTGTAAGATTGTCGAGGAGCCAATGTATCAATCACATACGGTAGTTAATATCACCAAATCCACTGAACTCTTGTTAAAAGCCTTTAAACACAAATCGTAAGTAAACAAATGAGGAAAAAAGAGAAAACAAAAACATTTGCATATATGTTCTTACGCTTTTTTTTTCATTCGTACTCTTTTTCCTTTTCATTTTTATCAATCTTTCAATTTCGGAAGCTTATGGCGTATGAAGCTGAGTCCCTGCTTTTGTACCTCTTTTCTCATCATTTATTTACTGATGTGACACTATTTGTGTTTAACGGCTTTTATCAAGAGTGTGGATTTGATTACATTAACTATGTGATACATTGGCTCATCTTACAATAACTAAGAAACTTAGCATTTCCCTCCCGACCCATATCTACATATGAGGAATCTAGTCCCAAAGTTTTGCAGTGTATTATTGGGACACTCTGGCTCGAACCCTACTCTGGAATACGTAGACCTTGATTACGACCCAGTTTGGCATAATTGTTAACAAAATTCATAACTGCTTATTTAACAAACGAAAAAGTTTTGTACACAAAATAACGCATTCCTGTTGTAGAAAAATATTTTCACCCATAAATTCAATGGAATTTTTGAAAACATTATATCTTTAGAATCCTAAAAGCTAAAACATAACCATCAAAGCATTTTTTATATACGGGGTGTTCAGTTTTAATTAAACCAGGCCAATATCTTGAAAAGGTGGCCGAATCTGGAAATAAGTTTCAAACAAAAGTTTCAGCATTACAAGGGGGACATTTAATGGCTTTATCATAAA